>OOFE01041581.1:0-19305 GCA_900323365.1 Monocentris japonica | reverse complement strand
CGGGAGAAAGCACGGGTAAGAAACGGGCAGAGGCTCAGCGGAAGAACCGGAGACCCTGCCCAGTTTACTACGCTCCACGTGAGCCTGAAACGCGTGCCGACCGGTGTCAACCAGTCAAGTGCCAACTGGTTTGTCACTTGAGCGTGTTTGTACCTCCGTCACTGTCACCATACACAAAAAACTGAACTTTGACAGGAAGGTAGTATGTTTTCCAATGTTTTTTATGCGATAAATGCAAATAGAAGGGCAAACCTATAAAACCCAGGCTCATATGTCTCCAAGTCAGAATAGTCGAGAAGATATTAGCTCGATAAACATCACTGACAATCCTGAATGTCAATATTATAATATTAGGATAGGCTGTCCCAGTAGAGCTATATCCAGACATACGGTAACCTATAGACCTACGTGTTGCTATAACAGCCTACAGAGTAACAATAAAACATGGATAAAGTACATCATCAAATGTTAAAAATGGCTTTAAAAGCATTAGTTCAGAGACTTCTCACTTACAGTCAGCCAACTCCAATCCAGTCGAAATAGAAATCCCCTTCAACCTCTTGAATGAACGGGTGGGCTGATTTGGACTCCTGTTTTTGTTTGATTTTTTAAAATATCACTTGTCACAACACAGAAACTGCCCGAGGCTCAAGCTATTGCAACCCAACAATCAAATAGATCAAACGCGACTTTGCTTCATCGTTTCTCCAAGTATCCTCACAAACATGCACGAGCTAGACTTTTATGAACTTCAGTGGGCGTAAACCCCTCTGTCTCGTGCAGAGGCGGAGTCTTTAGACTCACACACGTGGATGGGGCCCGGTAAACACGAGCGCACGTGAAACGCTCACTCTCGTAAGAGGAAATTCCAGCGCTTGCCTTTCGACAGTTGTTTCAAGAGGCTTGGCTGTGGAGTATCTGGAGTCATGTATTTTTGTAGCCTAGTTGCATCTTTTAGAGAAAAGTGAATTGCGTTATCCCCACTCTCCTTTAGAGGTGATATGCTCTGTAACCTCCTGGCCAGGCTGACCTGAGTAAATAAACTACAATCATAAGCAGCTCACCTGTGAACTTCAAAAATCAATTCCTTGAGGAAATGATGACAATAGTCCAAATTAGGCAATTGGCTTTCTGATTCCCTGACATGTCTGGGCATTTGAAAATATAAATACAATTTGAGCTTATTAGGCTCCCTCATTTACCTGCCATGAAGGCTTATGCATGGCCCTATAAGCTCTCATACTGGTTTGGTATTGTGTCAAATTTCTGTTCAACCCACCCAGTCTTCATGTTGTTGAAGCCAGGTTTGTTTATTTCAGCAACAAGTCAGCCAAGAGCCCTCAGTCCCCTCCCAACCCCATCATGCTGCCCTTCAGCCCAGTTCCCGGCACATCCACAAAAAGAGCATTAACAGTAGGATGCACTGCACAATGGTCTAACTGATCTGATATTACAGTGAGCCCTTTGTTGAGTAAAACATAGGAGGTTGAAGGGACACAAAGATAAACTCCAACACATTCAGACCTGAATGGCAATCCACCCAAGTAGATCTATAGCTACACTCAGTGTTGATACATAGCCAAGAGATTCAACCTAGTTAAGTTCAAACTAAGTGGAAAGATACAATTAGGGCATACTGTTCTCCACTGAGGGGCAGCCAGGCGAATACTGTAAAAGCTTCAGTTAAATTTGTACAGCTGAGTAGATGCTTTAACTCTCAACTTGAAGGCAGCTGGGCAGTGCAGAGAATACGGGAGGCCCACCAAATTGTCTTATTCATTATATTGCACACTTGATGTCATGCATTGCACCATCTGGAGTGGTTGGACAATGTACTGTTTTACTATTCATCAAAGGACTTGCACTCTCTGCAACATAATTACTTGCCACCACTGTTACGTAACATACAGTATAGGTAACAGGTACACGGGTAGGATACAGTATCTTTTTCTGCTAGTGAGATAACCTTATCATGTGACGTTTTTACACGGTTTTTATTCCTGAATAAAGAATTGCCAATCCTCTTGTAATTGTGTAGGCCTGAGTTATTGCAAAATATGAAAATCTCTGTGAAGAATGAGTAAACTTATTTGGAATCCATGGTTAGATTAGATTAAATGAAACTTGAATGATGCCTGTGAAGAAATCAGACTGTTGCAGTAGCAAGTAGGAAAAGGATAAACCACAGCCATAAGCCTCCTCAAGAAGACAGTCTACTCTGCCCTCTCTTTTACAGTGCCTCTGTGAAAAGAGGCATACGCAATGCCTGTTGCATTGTTAAATGCAGGTGCTGGGCAGATCAAGGACAACATGAAAAAGAAATAAAGTCTGCACACTGTGCAGCTTTCTCGTCACCAGGTGGTAATAAATCTGGACTTTATTTCTTTTTCACATCAGTCCAGTCTGCAACATTTCCACCCCCTCCCTGAATGGTGGCAGGTGTCAATGCCTTTCTGCTCCTTCATCTTATTGACCTTGAGCTGCAGATGGTTCTACTTGCACCACCCGACGAAGCTCTCCACCAGACTCCTGTATCACCAGACTCCTCCTCCTTACCCTCACTGATGCATCCACAACAGAGGAGTCATCAGAGAACTTCTGAAGGTGGAATGGCCCAAGGTTGAATATCAAGTCTGAGGTATAGAGTGAACAGGAAAGGTGACAGTAGTGTCACCCCCTTCAATGCTACTCTGTAGTGTCCAACACACTGCTCTGGAGATGGACAAACTGTGGCCCATCAGTTAAATAGTCCATAATCCAGGAAACCAAGGCATTGTCCACCTGCATCACTCTGAGCTTCTCCCCAAGCAAGAGGGGCTGGATGGTTTTGAAAGTACTGGAGAAATAAAAAAAACATGATTCTCACCACCTGTGGAGCAGGTATATGGTGTCTATGTTGGCCTGGTAAGCAAACTGAAGGGGGTCCAGGGAGTCCTTCACCAGGGACCTGAGACACTGCAGGACAATCATCACAAAGGTCTTCATTATGTGAGAGGTAGGTCACTGAGGACATTGGGGCGTCTCTTCTTAGGCACTGGGACAGGGTGGAGAGGGTGCTCACTCTCCAGCCTTAGTAATATGTTGAAGAGGTTGTAGAAATCGTCTGCTAGCTGCGGTTTGAGCACCCTGAGGCTGACAGCAGAGGCAGGGGGCATGATGGAGACAGTCATATTGTAGTAAATAAGGGTTAGGATTAGGAATTATCAAAACTCATATAACCTGTACAAGAGTTATAATTAGGCCATCATAGGCTTGTGAGCCTCCAAATTTAGACTGTGCTATGACTCCTGAGTCAATTAACTATCATCAGTATCAAATATACCGTAATCTCATAGAACATCCCAGGGTAGAAAATATACTAGTACTGCATAAAAACATAAAAATATATCGTTCTCCAAATAATTTTATGTATTTTCTAAGATTGCAGAAGTAACGTGAATTATTTTATGAGTTTGATTTTCATTTTGAAAGTAAGGAGCAGGCCTATTTCTCAAAAATGGCCTATAGTAACTAGGGCAGTTTCAATTATTTTACTTTTCACCTCTGTAATTATTCCTTATTGTCCATATATACCATATATCTATATTTCATATAGATGTATAAGATGACCTATTGAAATTATTCTGAAGGCATGTTATATTAAGAAGTGATGTAATGCTAGTAGTAGGCCTAGACAGTCATTACTGACCAGACCGGTAAGACATAATGAACTCACTGCATTGTCCAAACCAGTATTTCCTCTGTAGTCATTCAAAGTGACACCAAAAGCAAGAGAGTGAGACACATCTGTGTATCTGTGGCACCATAACCCAAAAAGTTACTTGTTCCTAAAACAGGGACAAAATAGCATCAAAAGTAAAATGAGCCTCAACAACCACTACTACAAAATGCAGAGGAAAACAGACAGCTCATTACTCAAGGACTACATTTCGTGGGCGGGAATGCCATAGGTGAAATATCTACAGGGAGGGCAAATCCGTTACACAACATTTGGGTGGGGAATACATAGTTTCTGAGTGGATTTCCGCGAGTTACTTCTCGGCGAGACCCGTTTCCGTGGATACCATGAGTCATCATTTCTGTGATGTCATACTAGCAGTAAATCGAGGAAAAGCGCGCGGAGATTTAAGAGCCCTCTCTCAGACTGTTATGCCGGTTCACGTGGACCGTATGCGTTACATAACAACCCCATACCATGAAAAGGAGGGAAATCTGAGGGGCACTTTGACTGTCACCATAAACTTCCAAGTAAGCACTTGACTACCTTTCTAGTGTTTAAAATTGACGGTGGAACAAATGGACCAAACTCAAACTAATATTAAAATCCACTTGATTACATCCATAATAATTGCAAAGTAGCTTCAGATGTCCATTCAGATGAATAGAGCAGATGGGGATGTTTAAAGTCATGGGTATAGAATTTCACCTTCATAAGGACGGTAGTAGAACGGCAGGGAAGACAGGAGAGCGGGAATGCAATGCTATAGCAGCGACCCCCAACGACGGATCTCTCCAATGAGCCAAGGGCATGCACTCCAGCCCTACGCCTCACATATTTTCACTAAGTACACAACACGGAGGAACCAATAACTGGCTCTATATAGAATTCGTGTGCAAGTGAGTGTGAAAGCGTGTTAATGTGCAGACCATTGTAAAGGTCAATGATGCCATGCAAGAGCGACCTCTTGTGGCAAACCTAAGATTAGACGTACGGGAGCATCCTTCATTGGCAGTGAAGTAATCTCATGAAAATAAATCATGCAGGTCTTTCTACAACCAGTATTTTTAATTGAGAGAGAATTACACATATCAAAAAAGAAAAAACAGTGGAATCCATGGTAATAAATCTATACTTGTGTTCATTACTTCGTCATCAATGCCATGTTACAATATCTTGAATCAGGGTGCTTTTTTCCATTAGGAGCTTGAAGTATGAAAAGTGGCAGTTAGATAAGAAAATAGATTGGCCAAACAGAAAGTCAATGAGAGAGAATTTCTTTCAGTATCCCATCCTTCCTGACACAAAACTCCTGCTGCTGTTTACACATTAATAATGGAGAACTAACACTTGATCAAACTACACGGTACATTCATTGACAAAAAAAGCTCTTTTAGAGTTCAACTGGTGAATTGGAATGCTGGACGGCACAACTATGTTTCAGCACTGACAGGACTTACACAACTTGGGTCAAGCATTACACCTGTACACACCCACGTACTGTATTTACAAGGTAAGAGGAATAAGGTACTTGCATTACCAAAGCAAAAAGAAAAACCCCTAAACCACTAAAATATTTGATTGTTTAAAAAAATCCAACACAAAAAACGACCACAGGGTCTTCCTTAGTCCATCATATGAAACGGGAAATCCAGTACAACTGTTCATTCATCTTCAGCTCCCTTCACAATGGATAGCCATGCATCCTCCTACTTTCTCTCATTAGACCTGGAGCGGCTGCGGAGGAAAAATAAAAATACTGTTCAATGAAACAAGAAATACTGGCAAAACTGTCACTAAAAGATTTGTGTATGAACAAGGTTCAAATTACAGGGAGCTAGGCTCCTTTGAAAGAGACCTAAGCTCCATTGAAAGAAAAAGTTTTGAATGCTCTTATTTACACACAGTTTAAACTTACTTTCTGCATTTAAGTGGCTTTTACTCCTTCTATATTTATAAGGTGCACACAAGGCAGTGCCTGCTGTCAGCACAACACTTGGAAGTCATGTCAATAAAATATGGTGCCTAATTGTTGGCAAAAAACAGGCTTTCCCAAGCACTATTCAAATATAGGTCAAAGTAACGGAAGTGTTCCATCCTGCCCTGTTAGAGAAAATGCAAACAGTCTAAAGCTGTTTCAACAGCAAGACATATTTGTCTTACTTTCCACTATCACAGTATCCACAGTAATTTGTGATTAAAATGTGACAGCTCTCATCTCAACTCTAAAAGAGCAGTATAACAATAAGACATCTTAGGTTATCTGACTTGACTCATCTCCCCCTCGAGTGATAACTCCATACTTATCTTGGAGTTTTTGTAGTCACATTGGCAAACATTACTATGAAAAGATGAAAACAACTTGAGAAGATGACAATACCTCCTTGATCTAGAGAAGGACCTTGAAGGTTTGTGGTTTCTGTCCCGGGAGAGCGATCTCTCCCTCCTCCTGTCTCTGGAGAGGGACCTGCAAGAGCAAACCCATTTAATCAGTTCAGTTTGTTTGACTCACTACTTTGAACCTCCTTGTGTTCACCACATGGTATAGGACTATATTAAACTGTGCAAGATCATAGCACTCGCACTCAGATTTTTGCTTAAGTAAAAGCTTCAAGATATATGTAGGATATTGAACATATCACTATGAAATTAGCTGCCACAATAAATTGTTATACCAGCAAAAAAAAAAAAGAAAAAAAAGAAAAGAGAAGCCCACCTTTAAGCTTTTTTTTGGTCCAATCTGTGGGTTCCCAAGTTCAACTCACCAAAAATGAGTGCACACATTTGCTGTCAACAAAGCAGCTCTATGTTTTGTCATGTGATAAAATCAAATTAGAGTTTTGACTCTCTGGTTTCCAGCTTTGGTGTCGAGCTGTTCGATCTACACTCCATCATGTGGAATAGGACCATTAACTTTCAGTTTTTAGGAGACTTCTATCTGAAAGCTTACATACCTGCTTCGACTGCGGCTGAAGCTCCTCCTGCGTGGGGATCTGAGAGGGGGAAAGACAAGGATGTTAAAAACAAAGACAGATGCATTGTTCACCTGTTGACCCCCCACACTCCAACCCCCTTATTGCCTGCACTTCCCTGAGGTAATCCCTTAATGGGCATCCTTTAACACAGTCCCTCACTAGCTCTGTAACACTAAAGAAATTGAAAGAGTTGAGAATATTCTTCAAGAGAACACAATAACCTCAATATCATGAGATAATACAGATTACTGAATGGCAATGGACCACGTCCATAAAGATGGCAAGCCCTAGGACTGACATTCTGTCCTTCCAACCTATCCCACAGTACAATGTGCACCCAGCATGTCAAAAGTGCATGGTGGTCAAGTGGAGGCTAGGGCTGCTTTTCTTAGCTCCTGAAAAGTTGTCATTTTTAGAGATACAATGTTTTCATGTGACAGTGTTGATTTTCTCCATTTCTTCCTCTCTGTCCAAACTGGCAAGATGTGATTATGATATTTGGACAAAGAAGGCATCTAATTCATGCAGAAAGGGAGCAGCCTATATAATCTGCAGCAGCAATTGTAGTCTGTTTTTAATCCAGATGCACTACACTAGCGTACCCCGAGTTCCCACTATGTAATCACTGAGAGTCATTCGTTAATATGACACCATAGGCAAGATTCCACATTTCTCATGGTTTGATGTTTGAGCCTAAACTATTTGCTTCCTTGCTACATTCAAGATATGGTCCCCCCAACAGTTAATGTTTATTAATCCCTGCAGACAGGGAAAATATCAAGGAGACCTAGCACACCTAAGATCCATATGCCTCTCCATGCCTTTGAGCTGACCATCTGGCTTCACCTCCTGTTTGAGGATTAAACACTTTGCACTGTGGGATGGCCATGAGGTTGGGCAAAAAAGATATACACACACACACACACAGGCCACCATCTGTATGCAACTGGTCCACTGCTCCTGAATGGACAGTGTAAGGAAATGGAGGTTTGTAACAAAATAAATGATACTGTATTGGGCATTGGGAATAAATCTTGCAGAAAGAACCAAGCTAACATCAGCTAAAAGCAACCACAGGGCACACAGAAAATGGGACTTTTAGGGGGGCTGAGGAGGAGTTTTGACTCTTGTGACTTCATAATTCTGCTCAGAGCCCCAAGACACACCAGAAGATTATCTATCATCCAAATCTCTGGAAATGTGATGTTCTAGACATTGGATGTTGGGTCATTTCCCTTTGATTGAACAATGAGTTACAGTAATGAGTGAGGACAAAAAGACAAACCTTTACGATTCAAACAAAAAAAGAACAACCTTTTTAAACCAGCTGTCTCTTCACTTTCAAAACTGTAATCAGCAGTGTACTGAATGAAGCAGGAAAAACTTACTAGTATTTTGGTTTTCAACAAGCTAGAAATGACGAAAGGGAGGCAGACTGTCGGCCGGGTAGGCAGAATTGGCTGAATAGGACTGGCCAGATGCTGCAAGGTGATTAGTTGGCAGGCAGATGGGGGCTGGCTGTGGCTTTTTTCCTGCTTTTATTGGTTAGCCGAAGGCTGCTGCTGGTAGGTTGTAGTGTAGACATTTGGGAACGTAAAACGCTGATTGGTCGGGAATGTGAGGTGGGCCGCTGCCTTTTGGGTTAAGGTTGGAGGAGGTGGTTGAGAACGGCATGCTCAGGAACCAATGGGCTGGTGCAACCTGACGACTGGCCATGCCTGGGCCATGTGACACCACACCAGCCAAGCTGATTGGGGCACGCTGGTCAGCGGTCACATGATGCTGAAAGAGGACTAGTTGATTGACTCAGAGGGTGGTGAGAAGAGGCATGGTGGTGACTCTGCAACGGGTTTCATTTTTATTAATATAGATGGAAAATTAAAGGCAACCTCAAATCAAAAAAAAAGAAAAGGCATCACAACTGGCATTTTCATTCCACCCCCAATTGTATGCAAAAGGGTAGTGCTTTGACACTTGAATTATCAAATCTTATTTCACATATGTAATTGTCATTTTCAAACAATGAAACAAAGTTTCAATTTTTTTTGAAGGTGCACAGGAAGTGGTACACTTCAAAAGATACATTAGTGCCTGAAGCAAAAGTCTTGCAAGTCAGATTTTAAGATGTATTTAGCAATGGGAAAGGCTACACTGAAATATTCATTATAATGGCCAAACCCATACCATATTAAACTGCAATCAATGGTCATGAATGTCTAGCTCTCTGGTACTCTAGATAAAATGACCAAAAAATGTCAATGAAGATGAAATCTGCAGGCCTTATACATCGCAACAGTCACAAATGTATAGTAACACAAAAAAACAGTTTCCAACACTAGAAATGTCTAGACTGAATTACCAAGAAATGTACTGCAGGTCAGAGAGTGGTATCAGGAACTAGAAGAGTAGGGTTAAAGGAGGTAGGAGATGGGGCTGAAACATGAGTGCTCTCTATTGGGCACCACTGTCATATGAAATTGTCTGGGTTACCTTCGCCTGGGTGGTGGGCTACGTCGCCTGTAATCATCTCGTGGACGCCTGCTCCATGAAGGGGGAGGACCACGGTTACGGGTACGTTTCTCACCATTTGACAACTCCACACGAACACGGCAACCACACAGTGTCCTGTAAAAAGCACAATGTAGACAAAACAACCCATTACCATCTACTGTTGTAGCTTAAGAAAGACAACTCCAGTTCAATTAGTTTTGGCCATTTTATTTCACCACTACTTTTAATTGTTTCCTACCTTCCATCAAGCTCACGCACTGCATCAGTTGCATCTCTGGGATCTTCAAATTCTACAAAAGCAAAACCTGGGGGGTTTCTGGCAACCCAAACACTGCGGAGTGGACCATAGTAGCCAAAGGACCTTTCTAACTCTGTCTTGTTTCCGTTGTTGCCCAAATTTCCAACATAGACCTTGCAGTCAAGAGGACAGTCTCTATGCATGACTGGACCTGAAAAATCATGAACAATGGTGTGGAGTTAATCATTACACTATTGTATTGCGTAGCTGTTGTCATCAAAAGTGACTTCTCCTTAATATCACCTGAATATAATGTCAAGGGCTACATGTGATCCATCCACAACAACGATACACAATTGATTTGTGAATGAGCAACTTAGAGTTGTCCACTTGGATGTATGCATTTTCATGTAGTAACGTTACACACTTCCCACAACACAATGACCACATTCAAAGGCCCAGGTGTGTCTGCAAGAAGTACGTGAATGTTTTACACCATTCTGGTTTTATTTTGGGCAAAGCTAGAAGATAAAAGCAGGGACTCGTTCCAGTGTATGGTGTGGGAATGCACAGCGCGTTGAAATGTTTTTGTTATCGTTCCAGGTTCCGTGATTCAGTTAACCGTCTACGTCTTCTTGCCTAGACTCCACAACTTACAGTAACTTACAGTTGTATCTGTGTAATATCTGGCTACTTTGAAAGAAGCAACATGAACATATAGATAGCAGTGAAAATACGCGTTGCACATCTAATGCTAGGTTGTATTCCTGCGTTAGCTAACACTAACCTAGATAACTGTTCACTTGCTAGCTAAAATGGCTGTCGCCTTTCTGTGGCCTAACGTTATATTAGCGAACTAGCATTAGCCAGCAAGCAACAGAGTATATCAGTAAATTAGACATGGCTACCACGTGAGAGACAAACCGTTATCACAAACCCATCACGACATAATTGTTCACGTTTTGGTAGAATCGTAAATTACCGTATTTGATGCAATTCACACCACAGATTCTCAACACTTCACTGGCTCGTCCTCTCCGGTCGTCGTACGTCCGAAGAATGGTGTGACGAAAAATACGTTTGTTAGATGCACAACCAGGTGATGGCTCGTTGCATGTTTAGAGTAAAGATTCTAGGAGGGCGGAGCAAGTGTTGCCTGTCCTTTGTGTTGCTATGTAGGCTGTATTTAAATTTGCAGTCTGGCTACGGATTTTATATATTACAAGGAACCGTGTTAACAGCTTTGATTTATTGAGGTGAATTCCTAAAATATTCAGGTATCTCTCCTGAGCATTTAAGAAGGAATGAAAAAGGACTGTTCCAGATAGGTTAACAAACGCACACTTGGAGGAGCACACAACCCAGGGGCGGAGACAAATAAATTGGGTTCGCTTGCCTAGCCCGTCCAAAGATGCTATACCACCAAGATAACAACCTCCTACTCCAGCATAGACTCCATTGTCCTCTTGACCGGAACAGCGTAATGGCGGGAAATCATCTTAAATGCGTACAACTGTCTAATATTAGAATTACATGAAATGTCAGCTAGCCGAATAGCTAGATAATGCATACAGCAGCAAATTTTATGAATATCCATTTCTGACATCAGACATCACCATACTACACATAAAACAGGAACACTTTCTATATACTAATTTAAAAACATGTCTATGTATCACACTGATGTCAGTAACTATACTAAGACCTTAAACATTATGCTGTTTGGCTAAATCAAATAAGCAGTTTAGTCTGCATAAGGGCATGATCACTCTCTTCTGCTTTTATGTAGAAAAGTGTTGCCTCAACTGCATTTTGTGCTGAAAAAAAAAAGCTAAATAGCAGGTCACACAATGCACACTTTGTTTCTGACTCGCTGCAGTAACTGCCACCTATCAGCAAGCAAGACTTTAGCATATCTCTTTGACACAGATTCCCACATAAACTCATAAACTCCCACAACATGGCAAATGTGCTTCCATAGCCACTCTTTACGATCAGAGCAACAACTACAACCAATTTTTCTGTCGTACTTTCTCCATTGTCATTCTGGTTGTTGTAATTAGTTGGCTCCCAAAAAAGCAGCTGACAAAATATATGCTCCTTTAAAAAGCTGAACTTTACTGAAATTTTGCTAACGCTCTGCTCTGCATCAAAGGAAGCCAGGTGCTGCCCTTTTCTAATGTGGCCACTTTCTGTTTGTCTTTTTTACATGAAAGGTAAAAAAGAAATAGGGCTTTCCCTATTACCTTTCACATTTATAACATGCTGATGCTGTATTGTATTTACTTTCTAACATCAACAGTAGATGATGGACTAAACTGGAGTGGGAACACCAAGGCCATATACAAGAAGGGCCAGAGCTGACTCTACTTCCTGAGGAGGCTCAGGTCCTTCAACTATGTAGAACCATGCTGAATGCATTTTACCAGTCAGTGGTGGCAAGTGTCCTTTTCTTTGTGGTTGTGTGCTGGGGCAGCAGCATAAAAGCCACAGACACTAATAGGATAGACAAACTGCTGAGGAAGGCGGAGTCTGTCTTGGGAGCCAAACTGCTGGCCATCATGGACAACGTCTTTCATTCACTTCATGGTACTCTGGTGCAGACACCCACCTACCCACCTATGGACATTGATCCCTTCGAATTATATTGAGGTGGGTTGAGTTGTTCCGTGGTCAGCCAGTAGAGGGCAATAGACGGACTGTCTGTCCCAGGACTTCCGCATTGGCTTCGAAAGCCAAGTGTTCTGTCCCCTTGGTGAAGCCTCTCGCTGTGCTTGGGTGCTTTTAACCAGTTGTTTGCGTTCACTTTCCACACTGTGGACTTGAGAGCGCGGTGATTGGACTCGTCAGTGCTCGTTGGAGCCAATCAGGACCGGGCGGCACAGAAACAAACGAAACGGTGAGCCGAGGAAATATGAGCAAAGAAGTCAACTCGCGAAACCTTTACCAAATGTTTAGGTTTAAGGTATTGGAAAAAACAATGTCGCGTGCCCTTCTTGCTTAGTCACTCCCAGCTTATCAGCCAAAATGAGCCTGAGTAACAAACCGCATTATTGCAAGTTAGCATCTAGCTAACACGAGCTAATACATTACCTACCGGTATTTGTCGCTAAATGTAGCATTAGTTGTATGTCGTGTGTAATTCATGGATATACTCACGCTGACATTTAAACAATTGGAAACGTTAATAAACTGGTAATGCAAACTCTACGATAGAGTAACGTATCCGTGTAAAACAAATGGCTGGTTGTTCATCAGAGACAAAGAAGAGCAACAACATTGAACGCATGTGCTGGTAGAAAACAGGCCTATGTTTCTGGATCTAACTAGACGAACATATTAGATGTAAAACTCATTTTAACGTCTCTGTCCTTTCCAGATCATTTAGTTTCCCATAAAAAAATCTCCTCCTCCCTCCTGTCACAGGGAAGTCCCTTTGTTTATATAATGTTTATATTTTATTGACTTTTGAGAACTGGGACAAACTTCTTAATTTTGAAAAAATAAGCTAACATGCTAGTCTAATCAAACATGTTATAGAACATGCTCTCATCTATCAAGCAATGTTTTGATGCAACCTCTGTTTCATGACTTGGTTTGTGTCAACACCGCCAGACAGTAAAAATCATTTAATAATTTATATTTCAGATGCAGAGCCTTAAAATCTTCATTTCTGCTCCATCGTTATACATATTTCCATTAAGTGTTGAATGGTGACTTGTGTCATTTGTTACTCCACCCCTTATATATAAATATATGTTCTAGTTTAGATCGCCATCTGACAGAGGGCTGTTACAATAGGCCATTTAATTGTTTCAACCACTAAGTTAATTCCTGTTTAATATAAAGGACTATGTCAACCTCCAATTTTAAATAAATACTTGAAAATCACCAAAACTGGAGTTAACAGGTTTCGACATGGCAGTCCTTACTATGTAATTGCACAGTATCTACAAGTAATAAAAGGTCATGTCTGATTTAAAACAATATCTGGGAGCATATTAGCCTAGCAAGCTGTCCAGCTGTAGCTCTCTGGGTCAAAGAGTCCAGTTCAGACCAGGCAATGAGCATATAGTCCATATTTACAAAGTAAACACAATATACAAGCCTACAATTAAATTAAGTTTTACCTACATGTTTCTAGTGGTTGCAGGTGTACATCAACTCTCAATAAGGAAACATCTGGTGTATCTGTTGTGTATATGTGGGAAAAAAATGCCCCTCTTTCATTTGATACTTGGATTGAAGTGTTTAACTTTAAAAATGTGATTTGTTGTCTGAGGACTAGTAGTTTTACAGGTACTGGGCTAACATATAAGCACATAATTTGCAAAAATATAAAATAGAACATTTTGTGCAAAGGGACTTCATATGATAACCTCTGATAAGTTTTAACATTAAAATTGTATTAATTTTCAACACTTTTATTTTGTGGGACATGTTTTGTCCCGGATCGCAAGAATCAATGATTGAAATTTAGGATTGACAATGAAAATTACATGAAAAAGATGTCCCTTTACCCTACACTAATGTGCCACCATGTATTCTTCAGAGCCTAGAAGTGTAGTGACCATGGAGCAGTATGCCACAGTGGCTACAACCACAGGCGAGCAGATGGGAATGCAGAGAGCCAATGGGACGATCCAACAGCAGGTAATGGTAAAGAAGGCTTGCATAGCAGATTAGGTATCTGGGGGTTTTCTCACTGCCCAGATACACTTAAATGAGCTGTACTCTGCCAGCCTGGTTACTCTTCTACTCCTTGTAACTGGGATAGCTGGGAAGGATATTACAGATCCAAACCACAGAGGAAATTGTAAATTACATGTGGTGTGAAGTGACTGCCTTAGAATTGGACATACAGTTTTGGTCAAAAGTTTACATACACTTGTAAAGAACATGTGTATCATGGCAGTCTTGAGTTTCCAATGATTTCTACAACTCTTATTTTTCTGTGATGGAATGATTGGAGCACATACTTCTTTGTCACAAAAAACATTTATGAATTTTGGTTCTTTCATAAATGTATTACAGGTCTTCTGGAAATATGACAAAATCTGCTGGGTTGACCACAACTGTACATACAAATACTCAGCCTCACCTGAATGCTCACCCGAAACTAACCCTCATCCGAACCTTAACCCCAAACAACTCCAAACTAACCCCGTGAAGAAGTGAGGACCGGCCAAAATGACCTCACTTCCAAAAATGTACTCACTTTGACGGTCTGAAATTCAAGCTGGTTTTCACAACAAGAGAAGCACAACACACACACACACACACACCAAATGCATGAGATCAAGAGAAGACACAGTGTGAAGCACTCATCAGTCCTTGTCATGACATCAAAGGTGGTGGTGCTTTCATCAGGCCCACAGGCCTGGCTGCAGCAGGCCATCTCCACATCATCCTGGGCCTGCTTTTCTCATGCAGATCCTAAGAGGGCCAATTTGTGATTTAGATCAAGCCAGGAGAAATGCTGCTGCATTTTCAAAAGGTTAATTTTACCCGCAAGTAGCTGTTTTTTCCTCCCAGTAATGATAGATGAAAGGAATGGACACCTCGAAACAGAAACAGCAAAAAAACAGAAAGCGGACTGTCCCCAGCAGCCAGTGTGATGTTATATGAACACCATTTCCCATAGGTGTAGAAAGTTTATCTGAATGCGATATAGCTAGCAAACGCTAAACATAAAACTCAAACCAGCACTGAGTTAAAGATCAAGTCTGTCAATTACTGGTAATATACATATACACTTGCTCCCCTCTTTGCAATTTCTCAATTAAATACAGGTCCACCAACTTTCAAATGTAATGCAAATGGAAAGACAAAACATTTCCAGTTTCAAAATTCATTTCTTGAATTACATCTTCCACGTAGCAATCACATGTGGTCAGTCTGTACAACAGTTTGAGAGTACTTTTTTTTTTTTTATTAAAACCCAATAAATCAAAACATGACAAAGGCATTAGCAAAGTGATAGTGGCTCAACATTCGGCAACATACTCCACTGGCACACTTAATGTCTGTCTATTCATTTTCTATCGACACGAGTTCAACCTGAACCCATGGTACATTTTTTATAGCTGCAGAGCCTTTTGGTTCTTGGCTTTCAATCCCTCCGCCCCCCCGGCCCCCACTCCCTCAAAATGAATAAAGCATGTAGATACAGCGTGCTGCAACATAATCACAAGCAGTGCAGTAATGGCGTAGCAGTAACAGATGCAACAGATCAACCTATCCTCCGTGATGGCATTAGGTAAATTAAATGCAGCGCGTCGGTCCACCTTTCTTCCAGGTCAGAGGGTTTTCAAAGAGCAGACAGCGTTGCTCTTTCCCATCAGCTCGCTCCTTCCCTCTTAAATCTCGGGGTTAATGGAGGCTTAAGTTGATCTTGCCCAAGTCCCTAATAAACTGCCGTGGCAATTAAAGGAGCATATTTTTAAAGGCTTACCCATGTTTCTTTAATTGTCTCTTTGTCTTGGTTGGAAGACATGATTAACGGGCTGAGTGGGGCGAGGTACTGATTTATAGGCCAGGGCGTTTAGCTGAGGTGATTAATCAGGCCACCCAACAGCAAGAGCGGCGGTAGGGAACACAGGCCCATTGCCCACGCGCTAAACACCTATGATAAACTGAATATAGGCAGAGGCATCGTGCGTTTACGCCTTTCGATACAATGAGGGTTAAAAGACCCCGGCGCTAGCATGAGCTGACGGTGGTAGACAACTTCATTTTGGGGACTGTTGCAGTGTGTGGAGTGCCAGTAGACTCGCGCCGCAGATAATGCTTTTGTATCAGAGGGAACAGTATCATAGCATTGTGTCATTTTGATAAGCATTCAGCTGAGGTACTGCACAGGGCGCCGACATCTAAGCTAAATAAATTATTCAATACCGCCAATAGGGTTTGAAACTATTTGTCTCCATTACGGTCCGTGAATTTTAAAATTGCCGTCAAAGAGCGGGGCGAGGCAGACGGAGCTCAAAGTCAGACTCGGTGTTTCAAAGTGAAACCTAAAACTGGCCCGCTAATTTGCCCATGGAATATCAGTGGAATATCAGTGGAATCAATGGAATATCAGTATATCTGTGTTGTGTACATTTGACGAACCACAAGATTAGTTTGTGTGATGCTTGTGTATGAACATGTGTGGCCCAGAAAGAGTGTGTGTGTGTGTGTGTAGGTGGTGGAGATTACTTCCATATTCTCGCCACCGTGCGCGAAAGGAGGAGGATTATCTCCCTTCGTGAATAAGCGGAAATTAATTGTAAAGGAGACGTTCATCAGCTAGGATGGCTGTTAAAAGGAGACCTTTACCACGTACCATTAGAGGTAAAGCCGGCAGTGTGTAGGAAAAATATGGCAGCGGGATAAGAAACGCCACCTCCTGCTTCAGAGGAGATCCTTTACCATTATTGATTGGAGGAGGACACAATGTTGCAGTAGAATAACTCTCCAAACATGGTACCGCACATTTTTGTGCCAAGACTCCCAAAATAAGGGCGAAAAACCATTAAGAGATGTCAGCACAATACAGATGACCACAAAAGCTGTGAAGTCTGGTTATTGGTTTGTTCCGACAGAAGCAACAACCAAATCAAGGCACAATACTGTGTAATGTTGACACCAATTGGGCTTTAATGGGGACTGGGGACACTGTTATTGTGGAGTGGTGGGTAGTAAAAGCGGCACACACCATGAGAGAAGGCAAAAAGGCAAAGAAGATCAATGGAACGAGGCTCACGAGCCAGTCAATCCGGCAATTCTACGATCAATAAGTGCTGATTTTGCAGCCCCACCCTGGCACAACAACGTGACATATTCCCCGCACACAAAATGTAACAGCCTTAATTAGCCTGCTTGGATTTAGAGTACTGCCAGTGATGATGCTATTTTTAGATGTGCAAGCCAGAAGGGGAGAGTTCACTGCTTTTATGTCTGCATTTAAAGATACCGGTAGTATATAGTAACAAGTGAAACTAGCTCAGCGCTGGTTACATCCTTGCCAGCCAACAAAGAAACCCAACCATCAGTACGCAAAACTTAAATCAAGCCATCTAATTTAAAATGACATGACGTACCTTAAATGTCTTTGTTTAATACTGTAAACCAGGGAACTTTGGATGAATCGTCCACTAGCTAGCCAAGTGCTTCCACAAACAGTATGAATTGTGGAGAAATGTGAAATGGAAAAAAAAACAATCTTCCGATGCGACTGCACTGAAGTACCACAAGTATTTCAAACGTGCTGTTCAACAAGCACCTAATGGAAATCTTACAGTCTCTTGGCCACATGTAGATGCATGCCCCTCTGGCAAGCATAAACACTATAAAAAGATTATATCCTTTTCTGCAGCAGGGGGAGACTCTCTACTATAGGAGTTGTACATAGTTAGAATAATTCATATTGCTTTGCCTCAAAATACAAAAGCAGCAAATCAGTGCAAGCGCGCTGGCAGACCAGTTCATTTCTCCCAACAGAGAAATGCAATTTTCCAGGGTAACACAACGCTGAGTGAATGTGATTCTGTAATGCATGGATGACTGAGTATTTCACACATATCGTGGCCCTGTGTCAGTTTCTTTAAGAGATCTGTCACCTTATATAGGGCCTAGCCCCCGGTGTGGGTCCTCTGAGGGTCAAAAGAAACTGACTGCTGGTCCCTGGAATCCCCCATCACATAAAAAGGTCAAAGGGGACACTGATAATAGGGGGAAATATAGCTTCCTCACAGAGGCAATTCAGCTGGGATTTACCTTATATTGTGTGAAACGGTATTGAACTGACATTTCCATGTATTTGAACAACAGACCCAGAATGGGAACTTCAGATGCTGAATCCCAAGTGCAAAGTAAAGTAAGTGTGTGAGTGAGAGTGTGTGAGAGAGAGAGAGAGAGGGAGAGTATGAGAAATAGAGAAAGGGGGAAAGGTAGAGAGAGCAAGGTAGGAAGCAAGAGAAAGGGAGAAAGGTAGAGAGAATGAAGGGGGTAGAGAAAGGTAGACTTAAAGAGAGCGCCAGGTAGAGAGAGAGGGCGAGACAGAGAAAGGGAAAGAAAGTGGGAGAGAGAGAAATGAAGAGTGAGGTAGAGCACGTGAAAGAGAGGTAGAGGGCAAGCGAGAGAAAGAGAGAGAAGTCAGAAGCGAAAGGGAAGAGAGAGGCAGAGAGCGAGAGAGAGGTAGAGGAAAAAAGGTAGAAGTAGAGAGAGAAGGGAAGAGGAACAGAGGTAGAAAGACAGATAAATTAGAGACAGGGAGAGAGGGGAAAGAGGGAGGGAGAGAGAAATAGATAAAGAGAGGGAGAGGGAGAGAGAGGTAGAGAGTGACAGAGAGAAAAAGAGTGCGGCAGGTGTAGGAGAATGCGAGAAAAGGGAAAGATAGGTAGAGATAAATAAAGAGGTATAGAGAGTTAGCATCACAGAGAGACATCTACATTTCCTGTCTATTGCTGTGAGCGGCTGGTTTCTTTTGATGAATCTCTATTACACACAGCAGGGATGTATGTCTGAGGAGCTCAAAGTAACGAACGATGTGAGCAAGACGACCCAGCCAAATCATACACTGGTGTGTGTGTGTGTGTGAGAGAGAGAGAGAGAGAGAGAGAGAGACACCAACAAGGGTCAAGTTAAAATCTAGTTTTGTGCTAGTTCCAAGCTCGCCATGTGTTTTGTCAGTGAAGCTGGCCAATATAACAGCTTCAAGTATCAAACCCAAGTGTACATTGACAATTTCCAATAAATTCCCAACATCTAGGCAACAAACACATCAACACATGATCTCTCTCTCTCTCTCGCTCTCTCTCTCTCTCTCTCTCTCTCACACACACACACACACACACAAAGACACAGCTCCCCTTGAATGT
>OOFE01041577.1:0-19796 GCA_900323365.1 Monocentris japonica | reverse complement strand
AGGGGGTATCCCCTTTCATTCTCACCACTATCTATCTATCACTCCATCTCCCTCTTCCTCTCTCTATTTCCTTCTTTCCCTTTCTCTCTTTTTCACACACACACACACACACACACACACACACACACACACACACACACATACACACCACTTCTGCAGGGAAGAGTCAGGAATCAGAAGGAAACCACTCACTCCTTCACAGAATGTGCACAACACGTGCTAACTTTCAGACACATTTCCAAAAGGAAAACTATGTTTCTTTGTATCCAACACAGCATAAAAGGATATACCACAGTACTACTACTATTACTACCACTAGTACTATTACTACTACTACTACTACTACAGTACTACTACACCATAAACAGAAGTCCATGTTTCTTTGTATCTTAAGTATATCTGGATCGGCAGCTGTTCAGGCGTCAAATACTGCTGGTTTTGGATTTTCACAGAATAAACCTTTTGCTTCAGGTTTTCAATATTTGAGGGGATCTGGGAGCCCAGGCTACCATTCCCACTCCTCCCTATCCAGGAGGAAATGTGTGTTTTGAGTAGGGACAGGTGTATCAGCCTGAAAAACGTGGACCTCAGCCAGTCAGTGTTTTCCACCTCTGATGTGATGCAGTTTATTTGATTACATATATATTGTACAATTGAGTATGCATGAGTATTATTATTATCATTATTATCATTATAAGTAGTAGTAGTATTACTGTTGCTATTACTATTATTTCAATGGAGAGTTTTAGTGTCCCAGGGTCTAAATGCTGACAAGAATAAAATTCTGGAGGAATCACTGAATCCTTGTAATTTACTTGAACCTGATCAAATTTAAAGATCTTGAAAAGCAGCACAAAATATCAGCAATCGGCAGCTTCAGATGAAAAAATATGGCGGCTGGCATGTTTTGCATGTCATGTGTTGGGAAATATGTCATCCAGCCAGCCAAACACCATCCCTTTGATTTCAGACTTTTTGGACACCCTGGAGACTCCATACTGTACTGATACTAGAATATATAGGGCTACTTTAGAGGTGCTATTTTAGAAATTTGGATTTGTTTCCTGTTTCTGCAGGCCCCACTCTACTCCTGACCAGTGACATCATCAAACAGCGACTGGGCTCTGCTGCACTGGACAGGTAGAAATGTGGTCACATGATGGAAAACTGAATAGATACCGGTGCAAGTATCGAACAAGTCGAGATTTTGTTTCTCACGCTGACCGAGTGGCCTGAATTTGTTTTAAAACTGCTGGAGTACACAGATTAAGGGGATGGGTGTGATTTATTGACAATCATTTATCTATCCTAGAAGACAATGAAGGTTTATGGCGCTGTCTTTGCCGTATCTCTTGATGCACATTTTTGTGCGGGATAAAAGGTTGAGACAACGTTTGACAACATTTTTCATCAGAGTGGAAGCTGATAATGGATGCAAACCGAAGCTTGCCTTACACCTTTTTCTAACATACAGCTTAGCAGCCAGTAATTTCAATGAAGCTTGTTCTGCCCTCAAAAATCAGTTGCATTGTCTCTATTTTAGCAACAGGACGGTTATACCCTGCTTCCAAACTATGGCTATTGGTGGAAAACTGGACTTGTACTTCCTGCATTCCTGTATTCCCTAAAGCTACAATTAATAAACCTGTAGGCTAGCTGTTAGTGGTGTCACTCCCTCTCCTGTGTTATTGCTTAAATAGAGCATCAGGTGCGTCTTGATAAAAAAATAAAACTGGACAAGTGGCTGATGGTTGTTCCTCTCTTCCTCAGTGTCCATGAGTACCGTCTGTCCAGTTGGCTTGGCCAGCAGGAAGACATCCACCGCATCGTCCTCTACCAGTCTGACCCCAGCCTCACGCCCTGGACCCAGCGCTGCATTCGCCAGGCTGACTGCATCATTATCGTGGGACTGGGTGAGCAGGAGCCCACTGTGGGAGAGGTGAGGCCACCTGCAAAAGAAATGCACTCGTACCCATTCAGTCGTGTTGTACGTTAATTTTGCGCTGTAAGAAGACAGGATGTGAATTGTCCTGAATTGTAGCTTTTACTTTACCTGTTTATTCCTATTCAGGGTCTTGAGGGGGCTTGGGGGGGGGCTTGAGCCTACCCCAGCATGTATTGGGCATAAGGTGGGGGAAACACCCTGGACAGGTTGCCAGTCCTTCATGGGGGCTTTTGAAATTGAAAAAAAGAAAAGAATATAAGATGCCAGAGTAATTCATGTTAAAAAGAACAAAAAACCACAACAACTTCAGTACACAACTATACAACTACATTACAAAGTGTGTATGATACAGTCAGAAATATTATAGTATTTCTTTAAACTTTAGATTATTTTGATGATTAAACCTTCCACTGACAGTATACAATGTATCATCATACAAAATAATAATAGTTTACCCAGTCAGGACGACTGTCTAACTAACTCGCTAACAAAGATCAATTATGTCAAATTACAGCACACGTCACCTGTTCCCCTGTACTTTAGCCAGTAAAGAGGAAGACTGGACACAAAACACTGAAATAACATTTATATCAGCTATAAAACTACACTCTCTCAGTTGTAGACATTTCCTTAATATTGATTTGGTGTCTCTCTGGATGAGAGAAAACAGAATGAAAGTTTAACTGTCTGCAACTGACATTTAGAGGCGGCGATGGGGTTTAGTAGATGGTGTTCTGCATGATTCTGTGTCTTTGCTATTTTTCTGTGGCCTTTTGGATATGTAGGCTTCACACTAACACCCAGTGGACCGCAGAATTAGATTTAATACTCTTCCTTTTGAACTAAAGCCATCTTGGCCATATATCTAGGTGGATACTTAGTAATATATCCTAATTTTATATCCTAATTTTAGGAATCTTTATGGCAAAATGTAAAGTTGTCTGTAATGAAATGGAAGTATTGAAATAAGGAAATGCTATGTCAACTGTCATATGCTGCAATTGATCAAAATTGGAACTGGCTAAACCACCTAACATAATATACTGTACACTCCAGAGTGGCTTACAATGACACGGTGACCTTTGGGTTTCTCCTTTCCTGGCCCCTGCCCTCACTTCTTTCCCCCCATTAATCTAATCATAATAACAGTCATAATAATGACAAGAGGAAGAAGAAGAAAAACAAACAAGTGAAAAGTGACATTGCGTAAAAACAAGAGATTGCATACAATTAGCGACTAATAAATAAATCAAAGTGTGAGAATTGTTACAGAAAGCAAGTTTATAGCAATGGGTTTTCAAGAAGTGGTTTAAAAGACTGAACCGATTTAGCTAGCCTTGGCTCCTAAGGCCGCTTGCTGCACAGTAGAGGGGCTCCAATGGAGAACGCTCACTGACATGACTACAAGGTGGTAGAGAAGCTAGTATATAATAACATCCAGGCACAAATATCTGTGTATTTAGTACACTGGGTATGCCTGTGGCTGGCTTACAGAGACAAATCTAATGACTGTGTGTGGATTGGTTAGCTCTAAATGACTTCTTGATTAGGCTAAGAACCTATTAGTGCTAATTAAAGCTAGAGGCTGCTGACGGGGGCGCTTCTGTATAATCTAGTGTACAAGATGAGGGCCAAGACTGAGGAATGAATACCATTCTGCTCTGGACAAAGCTGCACAAGACCTATATGGTGGCTCAGCGGAGTGAACGGCCCGCTCCCTTTAGTGTTGTCTCTTTCTTTATGGAGACCGGAAACTAAACTAAATGGTATACAGGAGAGAAGGTTCTGGCAGGATTTGATCCCAGGCCAGCAGGAGAATAGAGGTAAGATTAGATACAGCTATATACTGTATCTATACTGATTTTAGTATTCAGTCCACAGACTAATAATGGCACCATGCCTAACCAAGGAAGTAAGCCACACATATAGCCAGCCATGAAAGTTCAAATCTCAGCGGTATTGCAGTTTTGCAAACTTTTAACGGGGGGGTTGCCAGTTCTAATCTTTGCCAGAAAAACATGGGCTGTCATCAAAGTGGAGCAAGCCAATTCTCCAATGGACCTCCATGATGGTAACCAGATATTCAGACTGAATTAATCAATTAATTAATAAATACTAAATCCTGAGTAGGCAGGACTAGCAGGGGCAATTCAGGGGCATCAAGAGGTAACTGCCAGAGGTCGATGCTAAGAGATTTGTGATGCAACTGAAGAGCTTCTGTAGAGCTCAGTGGAAAATCTGTGCTTCTTCCCCCTCTCTAGTTGGAACGAAGGTTGGAGGGCAGTGCAGTTCGGGCCCAGAAGCAGCTGGTGTTGCTGCACAGGGAGGACGGCCCGCCGCCCAGAGGGACGGCTGAATGGCTCAACATGCGAAGCTGGATCTCCAGACACCATCACCTCTCCTGCCCCCGTAGGGTCTTCTCCAGGAGGAACTTACCCAAACTGGTACTACCTTTGAAACCTCCCCTGCACCTCACATCTCTACTGTCTTAATCCAGTTGTGGCATAATACCAATTATCAGATCACAGGACTGGTTAGTTTTAAATACTCACCACATAAATGCTGAACTTGGCAAGGTTGGTTTCTGCTGCTGTACACCTGGAACAGATTGCAAAGCAGAAAGGAGAATTTGTGGTCCCCATGAATAGTTTAAACCAATGACATCTCCTGCATCTCCGCATGTCCTTGCCAAACCTCACCAACCCAGTGAGCCTTTTGAGGGCAGTTTTGGCCTAGTTAGTAAATGATTCACCTGTGTGTGTGTGTGTGTGTGTGTGTGTGTGTCGTCTTCAGAGAGAGATGTACCAGCGTGTGTTTGAGAAACCTCCAGATCGCCATTCTGACTTCTCCCGTCTGGCCCGGGTGCTGACAGGCAACAGCATTGGCCTTGTGCTGGGTGGAGGAGGCGCCAGGTACTGCTGCTGCTACCCTCTATATACATACACTGTACATCACTTTTACCAGCACAGTAATAGGCATTTCTTTACCCTGCAATCACAATCAGAATTTTATTTAGACATATTTTATTTGCCAAGTACAATAAATATACTGGAATCTGTCTTGGTGACATACAGGCACATAATAGCTATATTTCCATTGTCCAACTGGCTTACTGATGTAGAAAGTAGCTACATTATAAAACATCCACCAGAGAAATGGAGCCTTTCAAGAATTGATCAGTCTTGGGCAGGTTGTTAAAGCTGCACTAAGGAACCTCACATATTGGCTCCAAATTGGCACCAAGAGGTAACTGTTTGAAAAATTTGAACTTCAACACCCAGAAATTGTCCGTAAACTGCACACAGCACGCTGGTGTTTACCAACGTAAACACCAGTCTGTGAGGCTTTATACCAAAGGAAAAAGAACGTTTGTGAGTCCAGCTGTCTCTGGATGGAGTGCTCACTCACTGCTGTTTAGGGAGATAGTTTGTATTTCACTCTTAAGTTTCAATTAATTTGGATAAATAGGGTGAATCTACGGCATCTCAATTAGTGGGGACGGGACACTCTTTTCTGTTGCAGCCCCACTTTGTGATTTAGGCTGACAGGATGGCTTTTTACATTAAAATCTCACCTAGTGCAGCTTTAATGTTCCTTCGTGTCAGCTAATGTTGTAGCATATTTCATGCTGATTGAAGACCAAAAGAAATGTAACGTATGGCCATGCAACCATGATGGAGACTCATAGATGGGATCAATATGTACAACATATAATATTTTTGGGAGGTCATGGACAGATATTTTACAGACAAACCTCACTAGGTAATTATTTATTTGATAAATATGACACTATTTTCTTACTTTTTTTTCTACCTCTAACTTTTTCCACCTCAAGCAAACGTAAAAACTTTTTTTGCAATATTTCTTATTCAATACAGTAAATCTTGCATAAAAATATTTGGATGGAAACCCAGCTAGTGACAACTAGCTGGTAGACAAACGATACATGATAGATATCACTCTACATACATACACTCAGCTTTTTCTCATTGTGTGCATTCAGGCAGTATGCCATTCAGTATGGCTGCAGAGAGGAGCGATGAGAGTCCACCAGTGCAGTGGAACACTTTACCATATAAACAGTATCAGCAGTAGAACATAGTGAGACAATTAAAAAAAACAATTACAAATATGCACCATATTAAATACACAGCATGCAATAAAGGAAAATTTGTTTAAAAAAATGAGAAGAATACAAGAATTGAAGAAATTCAATATGTGGCTTTACAACATTTACAACTTCTATATATGATGTGCAAAATGCCAACAGGTCTACAAAGGCCATACATATGTACACAAAGCGTCTAGGTGTGCAGACGTGAGTTGGAAAAACTGTTCACTCAATCAAATATATTCAAACAGCTATATTCAGTAGGATGAAATAGCTTTGAGCATTGTGGAGCGTGTTTCCAGTTTCTGAGTGCAGAGACTGGGGTTAGGCTCTGTGTTTAGCGTTGTCCATTGTGTTATTTATGTCTGCGCTCATTTTGTCTGTCTGTGGCTGTTGGTCTGTTCCTCTCTGTCTGTCTGTTTCTTTTCCCTTGTTGCTCTGGCTTGTCCTGGAGCTGTGGCAAGGTAGGTACTTCTGTCAGCTGAAACATGGCTGGTTAGATAGTGTATTTTCTCATGAAGTGTTGCTACCTTTAGTTTTTGTCCAATCTTCCATTATTTGAGTGGGTTTGTGATGGTATGGGCTAACCATGGGCCAACCGTGCTAAAAATGTAAGGTACTTCAATGGAAAATATCTATCTTAACAAGTCATTTAATCTAGTATAGAGTCCTAAAATTAGAATTTTTCATAAAACAAGTGGAAAAACCCTTTAAATTCTAATTTCACTTGCTCCAGTGCAGGTCAACTTGGTTCAAGAATCTTCTTGAGTCAAATGACATTTTCTCGCTGAAGCGATCTATCATATTCTGCCTTGTTTCAAAATATTGACGCGTGTTTCTATGAAATCCCTTAAAAAACAAGTGAAACTGCATTGAAACAAGTGGAATCGTCTCGCTCCATTGGCAGAATTTTTCACAAATAAGATTTGAGTTAACACATGTCATGTGTGATGTTATTTGATGGAAGTATGACTCTTTTCAGGGGGTGCTGTCAGGTTGGCATCCTGCGGGCACTGAACGAGGCGGGGATCCCCATTGACATGGTGGGTGGCACCTCCATTGGTTCCTTAATGGGAGCGCTGTACTCTGAGGAGAAAAGCAACAGTCGCATGAGGGTCCGGGCTCGCGAGTGGGCCATGGTGGGTGTATAATATATGTATAATATAAGATAAAAAAACAGTACAAGTGTGTTGCATTCATTTGAAAAGAAGGGTTTTCGTGTGATCTTTGTCGTAATTATGAAATCTTTCCTCATCTTTTCTCGTCAGGACGTTGGTTTGTGATTCACAATTCTTATTCCCGGGAAACCTAAATGTCAATGCACGCCGTTTTCACTTCAACGTTGTAGAATAACCATAATCCTGTCAGTGTTAATCAGAGATCCAAGATCTTTTAAAAATCCCATAATAATGAGAGAAAATGTAATAATTATGAAAAAAGATTTGTTATTATGAGAAAACCTGGGGAAATGTGTTTTTAAAGATGAATGCAATACTCCTTTGCACCAGTTCAATATTATACAACAGCGTGGCTCTTTACTGACTGACAAGCTGATTGATGTTTTTATGTTGTGCTTTGTTTCTGTTCTCAGGATATGACCTCCATCTTCAAGAAGGTCCTGGACCTGACTTACCCAGTCACCTCCATGTTTTCTGGAGCGTCCTTCAACTCCAGCATTAGCTCCGTCTTCAAGGGCAAACAGATAGAGGCAGGGACTCTCGCATTACATCTTACATTTTTACAATATAGGCATTTAGCTGACACTCTTATTCAGAGCAACTTACCACAAGTGTACCAACAGAAGAGGCTTCAATTCCTACATCACCAAAAATTACAACCAGCCAAAAATGGAGGTCAAAGGTCAGGATACAATGTGCCTGTGACCACATAACAGTCATGTAAGAGTGAGTGAACTTCTAGGAAAAGAAATAGAATAAGAGCTTAGGGGGAGATATAAGAGATTTTGTTTGACTTGGTTTTGAACTGCGGCCAAAATCAAAACAGGAAGATTGGTATCGCTCCAAAGACACTTAGCAATTATGCTATAATGGATGTTCACAAAATTCACAGTATTTATTCTCCATTCTCCTTTCATGTATGAGCTATTGCCTCTTAAATTCTGTTGGGAAACTAAGTGTGCCCTGCGTCTAATCTGCTAGTGCTACTGTGCATGTAACATTATGCAGCATCATTTGAATTCAGCTGTCAGAATTGAAAGTGGTAACTAATGGTACTCTTATCCCTTGTGTGAAGTGAACGCTCCCTTTCAAACTAAGGATTAATAGATGGCAGCACATGTTCATGGTCTAAACAAGACAGTCGACAAAATGTGATTACATTCAGAGTTAATTCCCTTTTGCAGACGAGATCTCCGAATTGTGAGATAGATACAAACCTTTTCCTCTTTTCTTTCCTAGGACCTGTGGATACCGTACTTCAACATAACAACAGACATCACAGCGTCCTCCATGAGAGTTCACACATATGGTCTGTCTGCCTTTGCTTTCTGTCTTCTGTCTCTTAAAACCCCTTGCTACGTCTCCAGATCTTTTAATCCCCTAAGAGCCGGAGTGCAGGTTCCCTCCTGGCCCTTCTGAAATCCTGGCTAAAAGACCGAAGGTGACCGCTGGCCAGGGGTGGCAGGGTGGCCTAGTGGTTAGAGGCTGTCTCATAGCTGAAAGGTCACAGGATCGATGTCGTTTAGAAAGACCAAACCCCTACCCACACATCTATCACTCTGAATGAGTGGCTAAATGCCTAAAATGTAAATGTAAACCTTTCATTAGGTTTTGGAACAACCAGAAACTGGCAAAATAAGAGACAGCATTTATTCTTATGTATCTTGTTTTTAATTAAGGTTTGGCGCTTTAATTGTTCTTATTGACGTGTGAAACACTAAGAAACACTGTTTTAAGATAAGCTATAGTATGTTCATTACTCATACTAGTCTGTCTTTCCTTTTTATATGTCAAGCAGTTGATCTTAGTCTCTCCCTCACAGGTTCGTTGTGGCGGTATGTCCGGGCCAGTATGTCACTGTCTGGTTACCTACCACCTCTCTGTGACCCCAAAGATGGACATTTACTCATGGATGGGGGTTATATCAACAACCTGCCTGGTCAGTAACGCAGGGAGGGCGATAGTTGTTTTTCGTCCTCTTAGGAGTAGGAATAGTTTTATTCCAAAATGTTTTATTCCAAAACGTTTTATTCCACGTTTATATCCATTGTCCAAGTCCTTGGTTGACACAATGATGCCACTTTTACAGACAGCATCCTCTATATTCTATAGAAATTAAAGTATATACTACATGCATTTTAACAACAATAAATCATTACTACATTAGTTTTGAGACATTAGTATAATTACTGTAAACAAACAAAACCATTGCTGAGGAGACTGGCAGCCTCTACACTGCACTATGTTGTGTGCCTCTGGGTCGAATTTGGTGGTGGTGCTGGATTGCTGTACAGTACAAGACACGAAGAGGGCGCTGTTCTTCCAGTGCAAACAGCTTAAACTTTTTCTGGTTTCTGGCAATTGCAGATGGTGAAAGGAGTGAAAGCAAAAAGCAACAGCGTTCATGGGAAATGTGGTCTTAATTTTGACTAACACTAACAATACCACTGAGTGAGGTAGAAGCTAGTGCTGATTAACTTATTTATTCTGTGAAAAGGTGGGTACCTAAGACCCAGAATAGTATCTAAATACCTCTTTGTCTTTTCCGGTGTCCAGCCGACGTGGCTCGCTCCATGGGGGCCAAAGTTGTGATCGCGATCGACGTTGGCAGCCAGGACGAAACCAACCTGACTAACTATGGAGACTCCCTGAACGGCTGGTGGCTGCTGTGGAAGCGCCTCAACCCACTGGCTGAGAAAGTCAAGGTGATCTTTATTACAGATGTCAAATGTACCTGGTATAATTAGTCTTGATTTAAAAAAATGTATTTGCAAAACACAATGGTAAATATAATCCTCTGTGCTGACCCCAGTGAGTTTTACTAATATCCCTTTTTGTGACACTGAAGTGCCAGACTGACCCCCAAGGATATGTGATGAACATGCGATAATTTGTCCTGGTGACATCGGTGCATATTGACAGCCCCGTTTCCTAGTGCTGACATTTTTCTTTTTTTAAATATAACCTTTATTTGACAGTTCAAGTCAATTAAGAACAAATTGTTATTTACAATGAAGAGGCAAAATGCCTCTAGACAGGTCTACAAACCCATATTTGTCAAACCCTACTCCTTTTCCTTCCACATTGTCACCAGGTCCTGAACATGGCGGAGATCCAAACCCGGCTGGCCTACGTCTGCTGTGTCCGGCAGCTGGAACTGGTCAAAGACAGTGAATACTGTGAGTACATCCGGCCACCCATCGACCGCTACGGCACACTGGAGTTTGGCAAGTTTGACGAGATCGCTGTGAGTTGCCCCTCTGTTCCTCCTTGCCGTTCCCCATGGCTTTCCCATCTGCTGGCTTTGAATCTCACCCTAATCCTCTTAAACTGTTGCTCCAGGAGGTGGGATACCAGCATGGAAAGACGGTGTTTGATGTGTGGCATCGCAGCGGGGTGGTGGACAGCATGCTTAAAGATAGACATCAGGAGGACTTCCACAGGACCAAGACTGGCCATGTGAGTTAAGACAGGCCAGGAAACGCAACTTTTTAGCCCACTGGCCGCAGTGGCAACTTCCTGTATTTTGCTCCAACAAATATTTTTATCTTGAAAAACTACGAATTGCCGACAACCGAATCGGTCTTCGTCGGGACCATCGTCAGCCACAATAAAACATTTGGTGGAGCAAAACAGTTATGCGGGCCTACTTTGAGTTTCATTCCTTGTCCCGCACCAGTTGTCATGTGAAAACCTCATAACTCCAATTCCAGGAGCCTTGGGCTCATGAGGCCCTTTCATTCTATTCTAGTTTAATTGACATCATGGAGATACAAGGTTTTCACCTGACAGCAACAAATCATAGTTGGTTTCTTGCCAGACAAGTTTACCAGTCACACCCCAAATTTACAAAGTAGCATCATGCCTTACTCCATATATAAATACTGTTTTACTGATGTTTATTGAATGGGAATAGGTCTTTGAACTGAAACTGAAGCTGATTTAGTCATTGGAATGACCGTGTCACTGTGTGATTTTCAGGTTGTTACCTGTCCAAATGCCTCATTTACCGACCTGGCAGAGATCGTGTCGAGAATTGAACCTGTCAAGAATGCCTTGATGGACGGTTAGTTATCAATGAAAGAGTTGATTTCAAAAATTTAAACATCCATAGAATAAAAAATGGGAGTATTATACTTCTGATATGTAAACATGGAAGAATCCAGGTCCACACAACTGTGAAGTGTGTATGCAATATCTTTATTTAGAGGTCATAGAGACTTTTTTCGGCAAAAAGTGGTGGAAAAGTTTTACTCAAACCACGAGCAGTCGTGGAGAGGAAAAAACAGGACTTTGAGGATTACCAATTGAAAGACTAATAACATCATTTGTAATTTTGTGCTATCATTTGTTTCATGTTTTCAAATGGCGGATATCTCATTTTTGGAACAGCATTTTGCAAATATTCATTTTCATTTTCAAATAATTTTCTCTCTTTGCCTACAGAGGAATTGTCTGATGAATACCAGACAGACTATGACGAGGAGGCGGTGGAGAGCGCCATGTCCGACTATGAGATGTCCAACCCCAACAGTGAACACACCGAAGGAGAAGAGACGGCAGACACCGCTGAAACAGTATATATCAAAAAATATAACAATCAATTCAAATCAAAGTATGAACAAAGTCTGAGGGTGCAAAAGTAAAGTTTCTATTCTGATCTCCATTTGCCACAGACATAATCAATATCACATCATCCAAAAGAAAATGGAAGACACTGATAATCTAACTTTACCTCTTTCTCTCAGGATGAGGAAATTCAGATCCGAGTTCGACGCCGGCCACAGATTGCCTCCGAGAGTCCTCGTCCATGACATCCATCAGAGCTATGAGTCAGACTGGGCTACTGACAGTGATCCATGTCTACACACTTTTCAATGTTTTCAATGTCTCTTACCTTTTGAGCAATGCACTACACCATACAATACAGCGGATGCTCTTATCCAGCTCAAGGACATGTTGGCTTGTTGTGGGAGTCAAGCCTGTGACCTTCTGGCCATGGGACAGGCTCTCTAAGGCCACCCTACCACCCTACCTGGTTTTAATGGAGAGCCACAATGTGGCTCATTCATCTCTAGAATAAGAGATAGAATAGTGTTTTAATTAGTTTGATCCTTTCAGTAACACTCAGGGTTCCCAGTGGTCATGGAATTTCAGGAAAATCATGGATTTTAGAGAGGAGTATTCCAGTCAAGGAAAATAGAATTTGATAAATTCTGCGGGGAAGTCAGGGAATATTAGGGAATTTACAAAAAGGACACTTTACAGGAATATAACAGAATGTATTTTACAACTTGTTTCACACATTTATTGCATTAGATGGTGGTTTTCAGTCCAACTGGAGGGAAGACTGTTCACTACTCTGACTTAGTTATGGAAAGTCATGGAACATCTGGCCACGGTGGGAACCCTGAACCATTTACTGTGACGTTCTGCTGCTAAACTGTCATTTGGCACATCATACGCACATTATGGGGGCATTGTTCATTAGAAATATAACATAATATGCAACTCCATGGATACTTTCTGCAACAACTGTATGTATAGCTAACACGTTCCTAACAGTCCTGCCAGATTCAGAATGTATTATACCGTGTTTCATAATGTTTTATAACGCATGTGATTTTCTGATATGATTGTAATGTAAGAATACTGCATATGCTTATGAGGCTTTGCAATGCACCTCAAGTGTTACCCTCATTTCTATCAGATGATGAAGGGATTTTTCCTCTTTCAAAGCAGAGATATCTGCACACCATGGGTGTGATAAATGTAATGTGAACTTTGACTGAAATAAGCTTTGTCCTACGCACAAAAAACATGGATGTAGAAAACATTAAGTGTACAACCCTTATGTTTTCTTTCAGCTTTTCTACATTATTAAACCTCTTGGAAGGTCTGTAATTTGAACCAATTTACCAGTCCCCCCCCTTCCACGTGTCTCTTGTCCCAAGGCTTTTCAATGAGGCCAACAGTGTTGCTCAGTGTGTTGGTAACTTTTACGCCATTAATAAGAGCAAACCTATTTATCAGTTTTTAAGCTCTGGTGGTGATTAAGATTATGTGGTCATGATATAGACCTAGCACTGGTTAACACTACTATAACTACATGCCGTTCAATGCAATTTTCTGCTTTTTACAGCTGCCATTTTTCCCTCTCGAGGTGGCAAAAGGACTCCTGTGGTATTCATTCATTGTGATTGATTGATTGTGCTATTGATTTGAGTTTGACTCAAGGGCACAAAAACGGGAATGTGCATTGCGATTGTATTGGGCTTCAAAGTAATTAGAATTTCATGTTTTATTGGCGTTAGGGTTAGGTTGATGTTTGTGTTAATAGCGAATAGTCAACACTTCAAATTCATTTTATCATATTTTCTGCATTAGACTTTGCCTTCAAAACAGTAAATGCCTTCTTGTCAAATTGTTGTAACCTAAACACGTTTTAGTTACCCTTGAGAAAATAATACGATGCCGATTGCTTGAGGATATTACATAGTGAACAAATTGGTGGGGTTTAGTGAAACATTCACTATTTGATAGAACCGGTTGTGTTGTGAAAGCCAAAATAATGGAAGAAACTGTAGAAAAGGCAGAAAGTAGTTATGTTGCTATCAGTCAACTTGTGTGCACATTGTCAGTCACCAGTGAAACTTCAATTGATATAAAACTGCGGCCACCATAAAATAAAAACATTTGTTATTACAGTGGATCCGGGTGTCAGAAGTTGAGCTCAATCTCAGGTTTTAACAAGGTGAAGGTTGTTGTTCAATGTGTTTGTGCTGTAACTTTTACAGAACCATGCCATTAATGAGAACAAACCTATTACTTTCACTCAAGTAACGTTACATTTTGACTAAAGAATTAAGGAGTACAGATTGTGTAGACTCCATAAGCATTGCAGAAACAGAGAAAATGAAACAATCATAAAACCATATGCACGTAGAGGAAATATAGTTAATGTTAAATACATACATTTATTTGATAGTAGCTTAGTTAACATCCATCCAGCTAACGTTAGTCTTATTGGTTTACGTTAGGCTGGTTGTTGTCTAGCTAGTAACGTTAGCCCTTGTTAGCTAGTTGGATAACCCGTTACCTAATAGCAAAATAAACATCAATAATCACAAATTGAATAATGACATGAATTTCAGAATCGTATTTTTATGACACTTAACATAATCTATGACAACGTGCAATGTGATATTGAGCTCTGTCCTCATCCTTTTTGTATTGCATGGGAAAGATAGTGTAAAGTAGAACAATATGGCTGTATTTAAGTCTTAAAGTACATTTTAAATGAGCTACTTTTTACACAGGTAGATTTTTACACCAGTAATTCTACTTCTACTTCAGTAAAATTTCAGCAAAGTAACAGTACTTCTACTTGACTAATATATTTCCACCCTTGGTTAAGCTTTTGTCTTTTGTTCCTCGAAAGTGAGAAACTTTACGCGTTCAGGCAAAAATGCGCAATTCCCGGTCTTAACCTGGCGGACTTGAAGCATGAAAAAAAAGATATGATATGAAATGATATGATATGAAAATATACAAAAATATGCTATATACGATAGACAAGGCTGTACGTCGTTTCCCCGCGCGTCGTAAGGTGTCGTAAACCGTCATGTCACCCCGGGGCAACGGGCTGACAGGAACAACGCCAGGCCAGAAATAAAGATCAATATATTGGTAGATGTCAATAAATAAATATGGATTTTCCTTCCGAGAAAGACATAAAGGATGTCAGGACTCTGACGTTACAAGAGCACCGCCTGCAGATCCAAAAAATAGGTATTTAAAGAGTTAGATTCATTTTCTGTGACATTTTGAGGGCAACCTGGCAGGTTCCCACATTTAAAACATAACAAACAAAAACGAAAAACAACTAGTATTTTTAGTATTTTTATAGTGAATTATACAAGCATCACAGCATTTTTTATAGACAAAATGTTAGGTCTACAAAGTTAGGAATATTATAGGAATATTACAGGAAATATTATAGGAATACCATAGGAGATAGGATAGGATATATAAAAAATACCATCAACCAGTGATACCAGAGGAAATGAAAAATACCATGAAGTGCAAGTCACTATAAACTTACTTTGGAATACTGCAGAAACACTATAAGACTATAGGAATATTATAGGGACACCACAGGAGATAATAAATTCACTATTGAGTTCCACAGACACACCAGAAGTCCCAATAGGAATATTGTAAGTATACTACAGTGATTGTTTTTAGGGTGTAGTTGTATGAAAACTCAAATTCACCTTATCACGTATTGCCCAAATATCCACTATCTTCATTTTCAGAGAAACAGGTTCAGGCAGAGTACAATGCAGCAAAACAGATCTTGGACAGTGATGACAAACCTACCAGGCGTCGAAAGCCACTGTTCAAGTCTTTGCCCAAGCCAGGAGGACTAACCCTGGAGGTAACAGCGTGGATGGCTGGTTAGCAGAGTGGCTGATCCAGCAGACAGACGTAGTGAGACGTCGGTACTACACGCTGCCGCTGGAATAAACAGGCAGAGACTGAAGAGTGAATTAGAAAGTGCTGGTTTTTCTTTGTTGTACAGTAGACGGACATACCTGGCAGAGCTATGACTTACCAGCATTTGCCTGGCGTTGCATTTTACTTTTGCAGTTTAGAAATTTTGCTGCTTATTACAGTGAGTGAGCGTGTCAGGGTTACTCTTTTTGTTTGCCTGTCTTGTCTGTCTATTCAGAGCAAAGTGGAACAAGAGCAGCATCGGATGCATATCCTGACCAATCAGCATAACAGACTGAAGTTTGCTTTGAGGGCCAAAGAAGCTCAACTGATGGAGATGGAGCAGACGTTGGAAGCCCTGGAGCTTGAAGCTACCCCTGATGGCGATGAACACGCCTTTAACCAGGTCAGGGTGTACCTCAACCCCTCGGCACATCTGAACAGGCAAACTGTGTGTTTTTTGCAGCTCTGGTGTTTCTAGTCAACATTAGGTTAACACAGCTAGCTGGCAAGTGCTAAATAGGTGGTATTAATAGAAAATAAACTGAAAAAACTCAATAAATGACTTTCAAGCTTTCCATTGATCCCAACAATGGATGCAGAAGTTCTCCAAGTATATTTTAAGACATTTATTAATGTTGTAGAGAGTTGTAAAGGATTGGGAAGCTTTGAATGACTTCTCGTTCATTTTGCTCTTCATGGCCGACAAGCTTGTTGACCGTTCCACACATCAGTCAGACTTCCAATGACTTGTTGATCGTGCTGCTCACAGTGTGGAAGCACGGTCAGTTTCCCTCGTCTACGAGACCATAAGCCCGGCCGGCTCAGTTTCCATTTTCAGTGCTATAGACAGGGAGCCTCATCATCATGTGATGTGTGAACACACCATCACATGATCATTTATCAGGGAGGATGATCCTAATTCCAAACATCGCTTTTTCCCTCTTGATAAAATGTCACGTCATGTTGTTGAAGTGTTTGCTCCATTTTTCCAATGTCAGCGGGTGCGACAGCTGGAGAACAGCCTGGAGAAGATGACGATGAAGATCACAGAGGCTGAGAAAATCCACAGCACCTACCTGCACATTCATGAGCACCTGCAGCAGGTAAGCCGTACTGTTATACACTGTCACAATATAACAGCAAGTGGTGGTGTAACCAGTCAACAGGGAACTATTGTCCTCTTCATCTGTTATCCTGGGCTGTGTATTTGCTGTGGTTAGGAGATGCAGGAGATGCCCGTGGTTATGGAGCAGCTACAGAGCGCAGTGGCTGTTGGACAGACAGAGTTGGGCAAAGTGGCCAAAATGTCCTGGTCGGCAGTAGCTGCTGCAGACAGCACAACGGTAAGACTTCTGCAAAGCAATATTCTCCACCACAAACACAGCTAGGTGACTAGAGGTGGTCTGATGTTTAGACCACTGGTTCCCACGGTGGGGTTTAGGGACCCCCGGGTCCTTTAGGAGCTCTAAGGGTTAAATGTGAAATTTTGTTGAAATGTCAGTTGAAATGTGCCTCAGAAGGATATCACTGTCGTCATGTGAAAACCCTGAAACTTTTGGCGGTTTTCATATTTTAATTTCGGTGGAAGTATTACATGGTCCTCTATGGCTTGAGAAAATTCTACCACCCTTGGGCTGATGAAAAACTTTCCAAACCACATCAGATAAACTCAAAAATAGTATGGCTGTCAAGTGAGAAAAACAAGCCTATTTCTCAAAAGCTGACATGCTTGTGATACAAGGTTTTCACACGGCAGCGACGATACATGAAGAAAATAAAATGTAAAAAAGGATGCTGCGTTCTTAACTATCCACCAGGGCAAACTGGTTCAGATGGAACGTGAGATGATGGAGGAGAAAATGAAGATGGAGTGCGAGCTGGGTGAATTGAATGCAGTGAAAAAGGAGATGGAGGGACGGATGGAGAAGGATGGGGATCATCGCAGCAGCGTGGGGCAGCACAGGCCGAAAGAGCAGGTGAGGAAGAAAAGCACAACAACCAGAGATTTTAAGGGAGAGAGACATCACCTTCAAGTGGGATGAATCAGTGTGTCCTAAAGTGAGTAACCTCGGGGGGATTCGGACATTTTATCTCTTTCAGATGCAGAAAAAAAAGGCCGAAGCGGACACGGCTCCTGTCAGAGGTATTGCGTAAGAGGACAGGAGGCATATTGCGCTCGTCTGTCATTCATTGAAACCACGCTGTGCTGTTTCAGGTTATGCAACCTACAAATCCCCAAACACTTTCAAGAGCATTCTGGCTCAGTGTTCACAGCCAAACGTCCACCATAGTGACGAGACAAGATAAATGTCACAGATTCTTCAAGGAGGAAGCTGGGATAGCCATGTGGAAGAACAAACAACTAGGGGTGGAAGGAGTATCAAAGTAGAAGTACTGTTGGTTTGCTGAAATTTGACCTAAGCAGAACTGAAATTACGGCTGTACTTAAGTTATCGTAAAATGTAGCTTCTATAAAGTGTACAGAGTAAAGTGATGAAGGAAACAAGGTCAGGGAAAGTCAGTGAGTGTCACCAGATCCATGGGTTGGATCTGGTGACACTCACTGACTTTCCCTGACCTTGTTTCCTCTCATATCACTCAAACTGGCCAGGTTGTGATGTCATGCTTATGGAGAGACAACAAACCCTGTCAAAAGATACTTAAATGAATAATCTGCACCATTCTTTTATAAATAAATGTCCGTTTAACTCTTCTCTATCTATCATCAACATCAAGAAAACCTGTAGTTAAACTGTTTGCCAACTGATCTGTGCTCTGTGCCTCCCTGCAGCCCAGCAGTCTCCCCTCAGCCCCAGTACTTCCCAGTCCAGCATCAGACTGGTGGAGGATATCGACACTTTGAGAGAGGCCCTGGGCTGCATTGATCTGCAGGTAATCAATACAAGTTCCCTTTATTATTTATGAAGCAATTCCAATTTCTTGCGGAGTACAGAGGACACAAATCTGGACAAAAATGAGATAAAATGAAGAACCAGTGCATTAGAAACTCCAGCCTAAGGTGCCAGAGCTTGTGGGTGTGAAGCCTGGCACTGGAAATAACTACCGAGCCCCTAACTGATCTCTTTTTTAATACAGTAAACCGCCATGGGAAACAGAATTGGTTATTTCCCCTGAGGTGCTTGGCTGATCGATGCTACCGTGAACGTGTCTTTGTTGTTTTGATTAAGTTACACATATTAGCAAACCTCTGTGGGCCGATACAGTGAAATGTTACGGTATCCAAAACCTATTTCCCAGTTGAACAGCCTTGGGAGGATGTGTGAAGACTATATGGCCATAGGATGACCACAGGATACAACTGCGCTAAGATTAATAACCACGTTGACCACTCTTGAACCCCTTCACCATCATGACTGGGACCATTTCATCATCACGCTATGATCATACACTGTTAGTGAGACCCCTAAACCTCGGAGCAATCTGCCTGAGGAAACACAAACAGTAAACTCTGTTTACCAACTCTTGGTAGCAAGGCGATGCTACATTTTCTATTTATTACATTACTATCTGCATCCTACTGTCTGCTTTCTGACAACCCTGTCTGATATGTCTATATCTAGTCTTGATTTATTGATTTGATTCTGCTGCTGCAGTGAGGAGGAGAATAATAATAACAAGATTGTTATATTATGTTATATTATATTATGTTATATTATGTTATGTTATGTTATATTATGTTATGTTATGTTATGTTATGTTATATTATGTTATATTTTATTATGTTATGTTATATTATATTATGTTATATTATATTATGTTATATTTTATTATGTTATATTTTATTATGTTATGTTATATTATATTATGTTATATTATGTTATGTTATATTATATTATGTTATATTTTATTATGTTATATTTTATTATGTTATGTTATATTATATTATGTTATATTATGTTATGTTATATTATGTTATATTATATTATGTTATATTATGTTATGTTATGTTATATTATATTATGTTATATTATATTATGTTATATTATATTATATCATATTATATCATATTATATTATATTACATTATATTATATTATATTATA
>OOFE01041573.1:0-13953 GCA_900323365.1 Monocentris japonica | reverse complement strand
CTAAGAACAGGAAACTGAGGCTACAATTCGCACAGGCTCACCAAAATTGGACAATAGAAGATTGGAAAAACGTTGCCTGGTCTGATGAGTCTCAATTTCAGCTGCAACATTCAGATGGTAGGGTCAGAATTTGGCGTAAACAACATGAAAGCATGGATCAATTCTGCCTTGTATCAACAGTTCAGGCTGGTGGTGGTGGTGTAATGGTGTGGGGGATATTTTCTTGGCACACTTTGGGCCCCTTAGTATCAAGTGAGCAGGTTTAATGCCACAGCCTACCTGAGTATTGTTGCTGACCATGTCCATCCCTTTATGACCACAGTGTACCCATCTTCTGATGGCTACTTCCAGCAGGATAATGCACCATGTCACAAAGCTCAAATCATCTCAAACTGGTTTCTTGAACATGACAATGAGTTCACTGTACTCCAATGGCCTCCACAGTCACCAGATCTCAATCCAATAGAGCACCTTTGGGATGTGGTGGAACGGGAGATTGTGCAGCCGACAAATCTGTAGCAACTGCGTGATGCTATCATGTCAATATGGACCAAAATCTCTGAGGAATGTTTCCAACACCTTGTTGAAAGTATGCCATGAAGAATTAAGGCAGTTCTGAAGGCAAAAGGGGGTCCAACCCGGTACTAGCAATGTGTACCTAATAAAGTGGCCGGTGAGTATATGTGGTCCACTGTTTTCTTTCTTATTCCCTCCTCCCATTTTAACAAGCAGTCATAGACTGTTCTATTGGGCAAGAATCCATCGCCATATTCATACATTATGTCCTTCAACTGTCTGAAACCCGCTAACATAAACAGCCTATTATCAAACATTCTCCCTCTCATTTTTATTTTTGGGTTTAGAAAAATAGGCTGCCTCATTATTTGCTTTAAATCCCCACATTCGTATCTTAGGATTGGCACGAATTCAGCCCATTCCTTTAACACTTCCTGATAGAACAGTGGTACATTTTCCACCATCGAATTCTTCAATCCCATTAACAGCCCATGCTGCTCGCACCCTCCACATTTATATAAGTAATCTTTGAAAAAAACCTTTCATCCATACTTTACCTCATCATAGATATATTTTTTTAACTGTTTTGATTCTTATTGCCTTCCTTTTTAGCTCAAGATCTATCAATTTCAGCCATCCTTTCTCATAGTCTGCTATTAGCATTTTCATAGATATTTTAATCCCTTTCCCACCCCATATAAAGTTCATTATAGCGTTCTTTATTTCATTCATTACCCAGTCCGGACAATCTATAGCTCCTAATACATAGTTTATCCTCGATAGTATCAATGAATTTACTATTATTTTCCCCTCAACCTTAAATTTCTCTGCTTCCACAAATTTAGCGTCTGTTTCATTTTACTTATTATTAAACTTCAAGTAATATCCCTAGCTTCCTTTGCTTTCACCCCTGTTAACTCCCAATATCTTTATGAAATGTTTTGCAACGTTAAACAGAAAATTGCAATCAGTTATGTCAACTTATGTACATTATTTCCGATTTCTCTATGTTAACTTTAGCTCCCGATGCCTTCCCATATTCTTTTATGTGTTCTATTATTTTTGCTATACTGTCCATATCCCCTATTGTGAATGTTATGTCGTCCGCATATTGATGTATCAAACTACTTTCCCCAAACGGAATCTGAATGCTTTTAATAGTTTTATCCTTTTTTAATCATCGTCGCAAGCAGCTCCACCGAAATACTATATAGCAGCGCTGACAAAGGGCACCCCTGCCTCACAGATCTTTCCAGTGGAAACCAGTCTGTTAGGATCCCGTTGACCTTCACGCAGCTTTTAGCATTTTTATATAATAGTGCCACTCAGTCTGTCAATCTTTCTCCTGTCCCATATTCCCTTATGGTTTTTATTAGGAAACCATGCTCCACCCCATCAAAGGCTTTATTCAAATCCACACTCAATACCAACCCTCCTTCCTCATCCTTCACCATACTATCTATCACATCTCTGATTGTACATATCGTATCTGTTATCTCGCTCCCTGGTATACTATATGCCTGCGTAGGTGATATAATAGTCCCTATTACCTTCTTAATTCTATTCGCTAATATTTTCGTTAAAATTTTATAATCGGTATTTAATAGACTTAATGGCCTATAGTTTACTACTTTCGTCGGGCTCCCTCTATTTTTATATAGTATTGTTACTATTCCTGTTGCCATAGATCCCGGCACTTCCTGCCTCTCTTCCATATATATCTATATATTTTCAGCAGAATTGGTGCCAAGATGTCTGCAAATGCTTTATAGAACTCATTTGTGAGACCGTCCAAACCAGGACTTTTACTAAGTTGGGTCTGTTTTATGGCTGCCATAATTTCCTCTATTTTAATATCCTCGTCACACATCCGTCAGTCATCCGCAGATATCTTGACATCAATTTTTTCTAAAATTTATCTGCTACATTCTTCATTCGTTTCCTCTTTCTGAAATTACTTTGTATAGTACTTTTCCACCACCTCTAATATTCCGACAAAATCATTTTCTATTTCAGTTATATAATTTTTCGTTTGCCTTTTCTTTTCTAACCCTAAAAAGAACTTTGTGCATTTCTCACCTTCTACCGTATATTTCGCTTTACTCCTCATGACAGCTCCCTCCCATTTTTCCCTTTCAAAATTTTCTAACTTTGCCTGTAATTCACACATTTTCGTTGTATTATAATCTGACTCTTTATCCAGTTTTTCTTGCTCTATCTGTAGTTTCCTTTTTAGCTCTAATTCCAAGCTCCCAAAGTTCAATGAGGCAGGTCTAAATTACAATTGAGCACCAATACTACAGCACTAGTCAATCTTAAAAGCTGTTCTTCTCAAACAGGCTAGAGCATACGAAACATCATCTTTGTTTGTGAAATGAAAAAATGAAAGTGGGTTCAGTTATGTCAAGGAAATGAAAGCCTGAATAAGGCAGCATTGTACCATCAGAAGAATCAATCTGGTATGGGTGTGCAAATCCCTGTTATTCCTTATTTACTACAGTATATAATTAGCTCAATCGCTTTCTGTACCTGCTTAATCGTCTTCAGGAGGATAGGGGGGTTTGGGGGGGGCTATCCCAGCATGCACTGAGATACCCTGGACAGATCGCCAGTCCATCACAGGGCTTACACAAATCGACAGACATTCGTAACTGCAGTCAATTTAGAGTCTCCGATCCACCTGGCTCGCATGAGGAGATGGATAGAAAATGCAAAATCCACACAGAAAGGACTGGGAATCGAACCTGTGACCTTCTGGCTGTGAGGTCATCTTGCTAACACTGAGACATCGCGACACCCAATGTCACTATATAATAGTTATTTGCTGCAAAATTTAAAAGCTAGAATATGCTACCAATGCAAAATACACAAACGCATAACCTTTAACCACAATACCCAACATACATTAGCAAGGTCAAACAAAACTAGAGTACAATTGTACCTGTACAAATAAACCAGTCAAAAAGTAACAGAAAGGCACCACTGTTTGGCAGTTGAGATAAGTAACAGCCAGGCTGAACTTGAATGCAAAAGGTATTCAATTTGCAGAAACAAACTTTACAAACACGGACTGAACACGTGTGTAATAATATGATGGCTTGAAAAGGCTTGCATTAGGCTGCATTAACAAATTGATTAGATCACAATGTCTTTTCATCCAACAAAATATCATGGGAGGTAACAAAACTGCAAGACATAATGATCCTAATCCACATGAACACCTAACTTCCAGTGATGCATGGCTCCTCTATTTCTTACACCAGTCAAATTTAAAAAGGTGAAGCTGCTGTATACAGGCTACTTACCGAATTCAGTACACGTGTATTTCTCCAATAGTAATATGCCAATATTTTAAGCGTTCTATACCTAAAATTGAAATATAGCCTCAGCTTTATCGCTTGTGTAAATAAGATTCAATTTGCAGAAACATACTTTACAAGCATGAATTAAACAATTGTGTGCAAAACTACAATGACATGAAGATGACTCTACAATTTTCATCCATATGATTTTTGCATGGATTTGGCTGCAGTAACAAACTGAAGCGCTCTAAAAGTGGTTTTTCACCACCAATGACATTCAGAATGGTAAACTGCCTTATAGAGGCTACTTACTGAATGAACTTAATAACCTCCTGTATTTCCCCAGAATAAATTTCAATATTTAATAGTCATCAATAGTGCCAATATTTTAATTCTGTACCTCAAATTTAAATATAGCCTCAGATTTATCTCGTGTGGAAACACTCAAAGGCAAGCTGCTGAAGATATTTCATCACCATTCCACCTGCTGCCTGTTTGAAGTTACTTTCTATATCCTGTGGGCTGAGGTAGAGTGTCCCTCTCCAGCATCCGTAGTGTCTGCCGGACTCCCTTCTCCACCCTGCGGAAGTGCAACCTCTTCCAGAGATTTTGCTGCTGCTTACGACCCCACTCCAGATCCCTCAGGAAAACCTGGAGAGGGGTGATTTGGATAAACGACTGATGTCACCCCAGTATTCTCTAGTCACAAACTGAACTGTTAGACTTTGTTGAGTGAATCTCATTAGATGAAGGCTAACAGCTCGGGTTAGGCCAATATAACAGTTGGCAAATATTTCAGACCAATATTGCATGTTGAAATGTTCACATTTCTTTGTGTGTGTGTGTACCTGTAGCTGCTGCTGTACACGTTCCCGTTCCCAGGATGAGGCGTTCTCTCGGATCACGCTGAGGATGGGGTGCCAGTCGTCTGAGACGTCTGAGCCCTCGGTGACAGAAGCCAGGACCTTCACACGCCTGGTACCTGTGCCAGTGCCGCCCTGGTTCACGGGGACACCTCTGACATACAGGGACTGCTTCGCCACATCACTAAGAGGGTTCAGATACAAGCTGGGGCAAAAATAATGGAACAGGTTACAAAGAATGTGAATACTTACTTTAAGCTACAGCGTGAATGTGTGCAGTGAACTTCTTCATGGATTACATGGGAAACAACTAGCATACTTTACAGTCTGTGCATTGTATGTAATAACATTTACCAATACACAGGATTTGATGCTACAATCTTTTGTGTCACAATGGATGAGCATTTATACAGAAGCCCAATTCAGATGTCAAAACAAATGATGTACTAACCCACTAAAGAGGACATCAGGCTACACTGTCACATCTAGAGGACCACCAGACAGACAGCACCATTCAATAGCCACCTAATCTAAATATTTGAGGATTTAGTGTGTGAATGCGGTTCACTTTGGTTATCAAGTGGGCACCTCCCATCACAGATGTTTCACTGAATTAGGTCCATGAGGCTGAACAGTGAGTTCTGGCACCCCATACCCAATTATAGGCTAAAGGGATGGCTGATTCTGTTGGCGTGAGACAGCCCGCTCAACAGATCAGAAACCGAATTGTATCAGCAAACAGCTATACCAAGAGCTGAGAACAGTGTATCACAACACAATCCGGCTACTATATGTACACCATATGGGACACCAATTATACACCAACTATTGCCAATTAACTACCCCTCGCTTTAAGTTTACACTTGGCTAGTGATTCACTACTACTAGCTAACGAGAGGCAAATTTTATGGACAGGCAAGGCAGGCAACTGCCTGGAGCCCCAAGCATGGAGCCCCCCCAATGTCTGGATGCAACAGTATAGACTGGATATGGGGAAATACAGGGTTAATTCTTATCTTTACAGGTACAGCCAGTAAGGACAAGAATCTTACAAGGTACCTGGCATTATTTAAAGCACCAAATATGAAGGAGAAGGGATCAGTGATTGCCTTGAAAGTTGGGTGGAGAGATCTGGCAACTTCATGTGGGGTGGAAGGACCTGGAATCTGTGGAACTGTTGCGTGGGAGACTTATTTCTGGGGTTTTAGTGAAAGAGGGTGACAACACTGGATAAAGAAACACAACTCTGGATGTAATGAAGTGCTCCTTACTGCACTGTGTGTATGCTGGGGTGTTCCCTGCAGGCATCCACCAGGGTGAGGGCAGCATTGTCTCCTATGTTGTTATAGGCCACGTTCAGCTCCTGGAGCCCAGTGTGCTGGTGGAGCCTCTTAGCCAGCTCCAGGGCCCCCTGGTCCCCCAGCCCTGTGTGCATCAGGGACAGCTGCGTCAGCGACTGGTTGTCTGGCAGGGCCTCAAGCAGGCTGAAGGCTCCAGACTCCAGCAGAGGATTGTCACACAGTCTGAAGAACAGATTGGGTTAATGAGGTGATATTTGGTCTTCCACCAAATGACACCCTAGTTACAAATGACGATACCAGCAAAAAGGCAGGTGATGATCTCACCGAGCTAATTTCAAATGAAAGTCTATGATCATGATCTTGAATCTTGGTGGGGCACACTTTGACTTTTTGACTATGGGTTATTAATTCATTATCACAAAGGGTGTGAATCAAGCAATGCTCATTGAAAGGATATTATCTACCCATTATTCACACCAAGCCTCACTTTTGTCACGTCTCCATCAATGTACAACCCAAAGGTTATAATTAGGGCACTTCTTTCACTTAGCTAACAAGAGCAACAGGTTAAAGTATCACATAAGCCACCAAAAATGTTAACTTACATTCAGTTGTTTATTAGCATTCTTGTCATAAATGCAGTAACATTGTTGAATTTTCAAAAGTGCCATCATAATGACTTACCTTAGGAGCACCTGTGTTCAAAGCGCCTCTTTTTTTTTTTTTTTTTTAGCTAGCAGTGCTAAATAGATTGTGCCGGTGATAACTACTGCTGATGCTACTGGATTTCTGCAAACCCATGTGATGTCCAACACTCCTTTGCTCAAGTTTAAAATATTTGTAACTTTCAGAGTCAGAGCTGTTGGGAACATAAAGAGTGCCTTCTTTCCAATTTAAGAGAAAAAGAAGCCAGCACAGTAAACGCAGGTGTCCTTTTGAATAGACAACCTAAAGCAGCATCAAGACATTAATAGAGACATAGTCTTACTGTAGAGATCTAATAGAACTCTTGGGGTCTAGTAGCAGATCTCTCAGGAGAATGCAGGACTCAGGACCAAGGCTGTTAAACTGGAGACTGAGAGAGGCATACACAACAATCACAAACTCGCACACCATACACATGCTAGCTGAGCTTGGGCATTGTCCAATGCAGTCAATATAAAAAGGCATTTCAAAACAGCAGTACAAAACATGCATGGAGTAGCCAGGGTATTGGTCATGCTCTGATCAACATCTGAACCAATATTCCTATTCATGTTGTGTTCTGGCCACAGTTAGGGCAGCCCTCCAATAGTATGCAAGTATAAAAAGGTTCGACTGCCAGCTACCCTCTTTGACTGAGCGGTAGTAGCTTACATCTAATACAGGAGAAAGAATGATGATCCCAATACTAAAAGTAAGTACTGCTCGCCACCATGTTTTTGTTGACATCAAATGTACCAATAATGCTGTGCAAGTTTAACTTTGACAATCAGAGAATGATCTTACCCTGGTTATTCTAACCCAGTTATGACATTTACATGTCGAACAAAATTCTCTTAGCACGTAAACATATCCAGAGACAAACTTGGCGTTATACGGGATAGCTTGCACCCATTAACTCTTCATTGAACACAATGAACTCCATTGTCACAGACATACATGATTTTACATCCAACAGTTCACAAAAAATGAGGTTGTATGGATGTAAGTCCTTACAGATGAACACCACTACCACTCACTTCTCTTCTGTGAACAGACTGAAGTAGAGAGCAACTTACAGGCAAACGCCTTTTCAAGTTGTGTGACTACTTCAGATCTATAACAAGAAATGCCTACTAATATACTAGAGAACCAGTACCTGGAATGTCTAAGATCTTACGAAACCTCTAAGATTATGGCAAGAATTTATATAGAATTATAATGGAGAAACAGATAACACCTGCGCTACATGTGTCTAACGCCTTAGTGTGTAAAGGATGTCTGCGCTACATCTACACTATATTAATTGTACACATTTAAGCATGAGGATGTTGCCACATTTATAATGTCCTTGGTAATATCTGTACGTGTATCCTGCCATAAAAAAAAAGCTAAATCCCAGGCAGTCCCACAAAAAAAAAAAAAAACACAAGTCAACAAGAGAAAACAAGTGCAATAATCAAAGAAAAAAAATGCATATTTCATGTTTACGTACAGTGCTGTCACCATTGGCACTGACCAGAAGAAAAACATAGACTGTGACGTACAACAGCAATTAAGGTAAGTAAAAATACATGACAATATAAACATTAACATTTATAAACATCTGTATATTGGATACTGCTGTTCTCTCAGTCTGTGTAGATGTGCTTGACCAAAAGGCAAGATTGTGTTCTGGTCAGTGCCAATGGTGACAGGTTCAACATGTCCAGTACCCATGGCAGCAAAGCAGCCCCACAGCATTATGGAACCTCTACCCTATTTGACTGTAGGTAGTGTTCTTTTCTTAACAAGCTTCATTTCATCATCTGTGAACAAAGCGCTGATATGCATTGCCAAAGAGCTCTAATTTGGTTTAATTGGTCCACAGATCATTTTCCCAGAAGGCTTTAGGTTTTCTTTCTCTAGATTAATTTTCCCTCTTACAACCAAGTCCTAGGAGATTCTTAACAATTCCACGAGAAGCAAACTTCTTAACCATTTTCATAGATGACTAAGGAAGAAGAATAGAGGGTTGTATCGCTTTAAAATGCATAATTGGCTCATTTATACCATGTGGGCACCTGCAACCTGTCACAGGTGAGTTGAATTACACTGCAAATGAGAATTTCAAGATAAAATCTAAAAGTTAAATGCACTCTTGTTATATTGCTGTATAATAACATACATTTCAGTGTCATTACTAGGATTTGAAGAATGGATTCTAATTGGACAAAATACAATTGTGATCAGTGGTACACTCCCTGAGATTATATCAGTGCATGTTTATAGCAATGCAAAACTTACCTGAGAAGGCAATAGTCAGCAGCTGGATCTGACCTGATATGTGCTGCTAGGCAGTTAAGTTTAGAACTATTTGCTCACAAACATTCTTCAGCAATACAAGCCAGTGGGGCCTACATTGCTGCATATTTGGACACAACACAATGTGAATGCAAGTGTCATAAAGCTTTGCGTCACATTAGATTTACCACCTGTAAGCTGATTTTTGTGACCTTGCGTTAATTTAGCTATGATAAGCTGGGTTAAGTTACTAGTAACTGGTCAAGTTACTAGTGATAAAGAAAAATCCATGTTCCTTTCCTCCTGGGGGTAAAGGAACATAATCATCATCTATAGTAGGGATGGGCAACCATGTGCCATAGAGCACAGAGAGCATGCCGCTTTTTAAAACCAGGTGATTTCACAGCCCTCCATGGCACGATTGTCCATCCCTGCTCTATATTAATGTTTAAAATGTTGACTTTAAAGACAAGTGGTTAATCTTATACAGTAAAAATACATCTGTGAGAGGCCTTGTCTATTCTAGGATTCTAATTCACTGCAAACAACAAAAGATGAGTAATTTAGTTTGTCTCACTTGAGGTTGTGTGTGTGTCTGAAGGCTGGCCACAGCATGTCAAGCACGCCATGATTCAAGTGGCAAGAGGACAGGTTCAGCTCTTCAAGGTGATAGCTACAGAAAGAAACCAGAAGCAAAAACAATAAACAAGCATAAACAAATCAAGTAACACTGTAACTAGGGAGACACCGTGGCCAATGCTATAAAGAAATCGATGCTGTGCATTAAATCTGTACTATGCAATTCAAAACATCAATGTACAGAAATCATGTAATGTGATGTCAGTAAACTATATTTCTTCTCAGTGTCTGATGGGCGTGAAGGATGGTGAAGCAGTTTAGCTACTGTTAGCGTGTCCAGCTCTCTCTGGGTGGAGCGCTTGCTGTTTAGGAGACACATTTGGATTTCGCTCTTCAGTTTCGACTGCCTGTGTGGCAACAAGATTTTCCACCAGCCTAACTTTGTGAATTAGGAGGTGTAGTTTACATAACAAATTGCATAGTGCAGCTTTAAAAATGCATTACATGTCACATTCTGCACAGCTGACAAAAAAAAAAAACAATTAATAGTTAACAGTACCTGGCAGGAGTGCAGGACAGCACAGAACTCAGAACAAAGCATTTGAGAGGCGTCATACGAACATTGGTGAGACGGATGGTTCTGATGGAGGACAGAACCTCAGTAGTCAGTCTAGGATTCTGAAACTCATACAGCAGAACAAGCAGATCCATCAGCTCCTCTGGTGGCTGTGGCTTGCCGAGCTCTATAATTTGACGAGATAACAGAATCTGTCAAAATATTAACTTAAAAAGGAACTGAATGTGGAGCAAGTTTCTGGTAGAATGTTTTCACAATCAAAACATAAATACAATGGCTATCAGATGTCAACATTCATCTCCTTATACCCATAAAACCTTGGGTTTTGAGGTAGTTTCCTGTAATTTGTTTAGATTATGTTTTCCAACCATAAACTCCACTGCAGTTCACATGAATGAGGACCAAGACATACATTTTCAGGCGTTAGTTGGTGTAGACCTGAGTTCAAATGGCATTGTTCTGACCTGCCCAAACCAAACTAAAGGAGTAAGCACTCCAGAGTTCACCTAAACTGCTTCCAATATACTTTGTGTGAATGTGCCCTCAATGAATCTTAAACAGGAAGTCTACTGAAGCCACAAGTCTGGCTTATGGGGCATTTAAATATGTTTTAAAATTGAAGCACACTCGAATTTACTTATCAGTAGTATCAATATCCTCAGTGACAACATCAGATGCACAAAACTTTGAGCTTCGGTATGCTTCAAATATTTGAAACCATTCAAAACATGTATGCATTTTGAAAGGAAAGTCTGAAAAGAACACAGTACCTCTGACAAGGTACTTCCTGAGGGCACGTGTGATCTGGGCCACGGTGGTGCTCTTGATGCTGCAGCCAAGTTGCTGGAGATGGACACGATTATCATAATGCAACAGGCCACCCATGAAAATGGGATAGAGTTCAAAGGGCTTGCTTTCATTGCGCTGCTGTGGTTGTGGGCCATGGACTCCCAGCAGGCTTTGCTCCACCTGATCCAGGACATCCTCATTGAAGCAATCCTCAGTGCGGAACATCTCAGCTGCCATAGTTCTGGCAATTCGACCTTGGTTGTGACTGCTAATTTTCTCATATAGCCTGGGAAAAAGCTTGAGGAGGTTGAAGATGGCAAACACACGGAGTGGGATGAACTTGGAAAGGATGGTGATGAGGGCATTGACATCCTCACCTGCCTGGCCAATAGCCACAGATACCTGGCTAGTAAGCTTCTCCAGAGCAGATTTATTCTCTCCTAGAACTACATAGAGAGCAGCCAGATACTCCTGCATGGCTGGGACAGCAAACACATATCGCTGCCCATCATTCTCACTCCCTTCTCCTGGAAAACCCTTGCTACTCATCACACATGGAGCCAAGAAGAAATCTAGCACATCAGTTCGGAACATGACCAGCTGACGTAGCTCCTCATCTGTCTTGGTCTTCCCTCCTACCCATTGCTCCAGCTCTTGTTCTGAGAATGAGGTTCGCTTGTTTGTCACACCGTCAAATGCAAGTTTCCCAACTGTACGGACTACATAAAGCATCAGAGAGTTGTTGTGCTCCTGAATCAGCATGTCTGTCCCCATCCCGGTGCCCAGCACCTCACCTCCAAAGTTGAGCCTGAGGAAACTGGTGTATATGCCAGTCAGTGTGCGGATGGGTGCCTGGGCATTGGTGAAATGGAGGAAGTGTAGGGTAGCACAGGTGAGCCAGCAGTAGGAGGGGAGGAAGCAGGCTGCAGCCAGCTGGCTCTCTCTCTGGAGGTTGAGGTAGAGTAGCTCAATGAGAGCCTCGGCCTCAGAGTTTTGGGGACTCTCCCCATTCTGCTGCAGCAACCGGCTGGTGAAGTAGGCCCGCTGGCGGTCTGGGTCATTGAAGCCACAGATCTGTGCATAGCGACTCACATACTTCTGAGGGATGCGGTCCAGGGCAGACAGCCTGGTAGTAACCAAGATACTGGCCTGGGAAACATACAGGAACTTATGCAATCACCAACCAATCACTACTATTGTAGTCAATACACTATAGGAACAAACAACAAATAGGCATTTGTTAGGCCGTGATCACAAAGGAGGCCTTTTTGAACATACCTGCTTTTCCAAGTTACTTAGAACTGTTTGGTCGTGGCAGGTGCATGTCTCCACCTAACTATGCATCTCTCGTTTTGGATATTTTCGGGCCCTCCTCTGGGTGTTCCGAGGTAAACATGTCTAGAACATGTTTAGCTGCACTGCACATGCATGTCAAGGTTAGATTGAAAAAAATGCCTGGAGGGAAGTAAGCAGCCTCTTACAGTTACCTTCTTGAGAAACTTTAACTACATCTTCCCTTTCAGAATGGGCTCCTCATCCTATTCAAGAGCGAGAGCTAACTTTCTCTTGTCCATTTTTATTTATCATTATCACCTTTGTTACGACAAGAATGATGTAATACTCCTTTGAGCTCTTGCCCTCAAAATTAAAAGTGAAGCTTACAGCTGTACTTTGCATTTGAGCATGAGAAATAAAGCCTCTTATCTGATCACGGCCTAAAATAGAAAGGAATAGAACAGAATAATTCTGAATAATACTGATAAGATGTTCAATTGTCCCTCACCTCAGGCAGGAGGTACTTCCTCAGCAGGTTGACCACCACTACACCTGCAGGCAGTGCCTCATTGGGGTCACTACACAGCTCTGTGGATCCAATAGAGAAGTCCAGCTTCATCTTCTCCATCCCATTGAAGAGGAAGAGCACATCCTTAGCCTGGTCCCCCTGGCCACTCAGCAGGGGGATTTTCTGCAGGTGTAAGTACTTCCTGCTCACCAGGTCCCGTAAGGAAGACACCCTGTGTTGAGTGGGTGTTTTGTCACTTTGTAGCATTAGTATCACTTTTGGGGTGTCAACAATCATACACATTCAGTTTAATCATCATAGGATTTCAGTTGTACAGACAATGCTTTGTTCACTTAACCAGTAGCAAATCAAGTTATAGATAGCAATTGTCTTAACATACAGTGCATTCAGAAAGTATTCAGACCCTTTCACTTTTTCATATTTTGTTGTGTTGCAGCCTGATGCTAAAATCGTTTAAATTCATTTTTTCCTTCATCAATCTACACTCAATACCCCATAATGACCAAGTGAAAACAGAATTAGAATTTTTTGCAAATTTATTAAAAAGGAAAAACTGAAATATCACATTGACCTAAGTATTCAGACCCTTTACTCAGTACTTAGATGAAGCACCTTGGCAGTGATTACAACCTCGAGTTTTCTTGGGTACGATGCGACAAGCTTTGCACACCTGGATTCGGGGATTTTCTGCCAGTCTTCTCTGCAGATCCTCTCAAGCTCTGTCAGGTTGGATGGGGACCGTCGGTGGACAGCCATTTTCAGGTCTCTCCAGAGATGTTCAATTGGGTTCAAGTCAGGGCTCTGGCTGGGCCACTCAAGGACATTCACAGAGTTGTCCCCAAGCCACTCCTGTGTTGTCTTGGCTGTGTGCTTAGGGTCATTGTCCTGTTGGAAGGTAAACCTTTGGCCCAGTCTGAGGTCCTGAGCACTCTGGACCAGGTTTTCATTAAGGATATCTCTGTACTTTGCTCCGTTCAGCTTTCCCTCAACCCTGACCAGTCCCCCAGTCCCTGCTGCTGAAAAACACCCCGACAGCATGATGGTGCCACCACCATGCTTCACCGTTGGAATGGTATTGGGCAGGTGATGAGCGGTGCCTGGTTTCCTCCAGACATGATGCTTAGAATTGAGGCCAAACAATTCAATCTTGGTTTCATCAGACCAGAGAATCTTGTTTCTCACAGTCTGAGAGTCCTTTAGGTGCTTTTTTGCAAACTCCAAGCGGGCTTTCCTGTGTCTTTCACCGGGGAGAGGCTTC
>OOFE01041561.1:0-11492 GCA_900323365.1 Monocentris japonica | reverse complement strand
CAAACGAGTTCCTTGACCTTGTTACATCTAGCCACCCCACCACATGCTCCCTTGACCCAATCCCCTCCCCTCTCCTTCAGTCGACTGCACCGGAACTCCTTCCCTTCCTGACCCATCTCATCAACACATCTCTGGTGTCTAGATGCTTTCCCTCTGCTTTCAAGACTGCCAGAGTCACCCCCCTTCTGAAGAAACCAACACTTGACCCCTCTGAGGTCAAAAACTACAGACCGGTTTCCCTTCTACCTTTCCTATCCCAAACTCTTGAACGTGCTGTCTTTAATCAACTGTCCTTGTACCTCCACCAGAACAACCTCTTGGACCCCCACCAGTCCGGGTTCAAGGCGGGTCACTCGACTGAGACGGCCCTCCTTGCAGTGACAGAGTCGCTCCATGCCCCTAGAGCGAATTCTCTCTCCTCTGTCCTGATATTCCTGGACCTGTCTGTAGCGTCCGACACGGTGAACAACCAGATCCTCCTCTCCACCCTTGAGGGGATGGGTGTCTCAGGCTCTGCACTCTCCCTGTTTGCATCCTGCCTGACGGGTCGCAGGCTGACTACTGGGGTTCCGCAAGGTTCAGTTCTGGGTCCTCTTCTTTTTTCCCTCTACACAACATCTCTTGGTTCTGTTATCCACTCCCGTGACTTTTCCTACCACTGCTATGGCAATGACACCCAGCTGATCGTGTCATTTCCCCCCTCTGACACACAAGTGGAGGCACGCATTGCTGCGTGCCTGGCAGACATCTCAGAGTGGATGTTGATGCACCACCTGAAGGTCAACCTGGACAAGACTGAGCTGGATTTCCGCCCCGTCACTCAGAGGCCCCTGCAGCCGATCTACACGGTCACGGCTCTTCTCTGTCCTGGCCCTACAGTGGTAGAATGAACTCCCCACTGATGTCAGGACAGCAGAGTTGCTGCCCATCTTTCGCCGCAGGCTGAAAATCCACCTCGTCAAGAAACACTACCCTGACCCTACCTCTTAGCACCTGTTTATTTGTTTCACTTACTTGTCTTAGCACTTGCTTATATGTTTATATGCTTCACTTATTTGTCTTAGCTCTTGTTTATTTGCTTCACTTATTCGTCTCATTTATTTAAATAAAAAGTAGGTAGGTAACTTATTGCACTTTTACCTTTGCACTGGTTATGCTCTTAGATGCTTGTTTAGGAAGGAAATGCACTTACAATTTCTGGCGACTAGTAGTTCTTTTGACTTCCTATGTTGAATGCACTTATTGTAAGTCGCTTTGGATAAAAGCTAAATGCCTGTAATGTAAAAATGATGTTGTAAAGGAAATTAGGTGAAATTAAATGATTCAATATTGTCGATTATACACGATGAGTTGTGTAGCCGTACTCACATTCTCTCCTCCTGGGCTGCAGTCAGTTTCTTTCCCTCTGTCTGGGGCATAACGCTCACCAGGGCCCTGGGCGTCTTCATGTCTGTGGCCTGTCCTGCTTGGCTGGCAGTCCTAGCAGAGCGAGGCACCGTTTGTGGCATCAATGGAACGCTTGTTCTTTTTGTTCCTGTCCGTGGTGGTGGCACTTTCGCTGAATCGCCTCCTTTCGCCTTGTCTGTCCCTTTTCGTACCTGGGCTTTCTCTCCCTGCTCAGCCACATCAGCCTGCATAGCCCGGTTAACTGTTCTCGAACTGCACCGGCTTGCTGGCCCAGAGGATGCTTGAGAGCCAACTGTGCACGGTCGGCCATTAGCTCCCTGTTTAACCTCAGATCTCTGCTGTGCTGCCTTCATTGAGGGCTGAACAACCAATTTATCAATTTTCAATATTCTCCCCTTCTCGTTTGGCTTGACAGGTACTGCTGTGTGCCTGGAGGAGACACATGTTGGTTTAAGACCTGTGGACAGTTGATTTTTACATGAGGGCTGAAGACGTTTGTCAAGAAGTGTTTTAGAATTAGATTTGCTCTGAGCTTGAATTTTAATCCCCGCACTTGTTGTGCCAGTAGCAGTGGGTCTCTTCTGGACATGCTTGTTTACAGCTGTGGTAGGAAGTGTTTTCCTCTGAGTCACTGTGGACATCTGGGAAACAGAGACTGATAGAGTAGTGCTGGAGCGTGCTCTAGGCTGGACCACTGCAGGAATGAGCCCTGTTTTGGTTTTGACAATGGGGCCAAGACTCATCCTGACATTGTTTGTCTTACTGGGACCCAATCGGGCTGTATCTGTGCCACTGTTGGGTTTACTGTTTGGCTGTGATGCAGTTGTATGAACTGCATTTGAAAGGGATTCCCCTGGCTGCCTTTTGGGATGTTTGGTTGCACTAAGGTTGGATTTGAGGGGTGCAACAGCATACTTTCTTCTAGGCACTGGGTTTTGGTTAAGTTTTGGCTGTGTTGGGCCACTGGATGTAACAGGACGGTTAGCAATCTGGGCTCCAGGCAAGATGCCACCTTTGTGCACACTCATTTTGTTATTAAGGCTATGTAATATTCCAGTAGGGTGTGAGATGGCTTTAGCAGCCTGGGGTTGAACTTTTGTGTCTTGATTTCTCAAACTAACAGCATTTGGAGCATTGTTCTCTTTTTCCATGGCTGACTGCGAATACAAAAAGAACACCGGTTATCAGGAGACGTCATGTGCAATAGATCAGCACCACACCAAGGTCGCAGTTGGTAATTACTTTTTTCTAGCAGAGAGCCAGATGAAGGAAGACAGCCAACATGAGGGAAGGGAATAATCTCTTAGGCAAGTTCACTGGTATTCCCTTAGCTATGTGCAATTCACAGACAATCAATTAATTCAAACAACTGTTTTAAATTATGAACCACTACATGGTCCTGCTCTAAAGAGGCTATGACTCCTACACAGTGTGAGGAACTTCCCAATGTCCCAAAGAAAAGCCAAACTCTACATCACTAGCATGAATAGCACCATTTACACTTACATCCACCTTTAGTTCAGACACAGCAGGCTTCTTAACCAGACAGTCATCACGGAGGTATGGCCTGAGGAATTAATAAAAGTCATGAAATGATTTACATAAAGATGCAAAATACAAGGAAAATGCATCAGATTCATAAAGAACTCTGATCAGGTTTACTTACTTAGGGTTGGGTGGTTTCAGCTTTCCTTTTGCTGCCAAGTATTCCATGAATTTCTGCTTACGTAGCTCTGTGGTGAAAAGTTAACACAACAAGTCAGCGTTGGTCCCCAAAGTGACTTCCCATGAGTACTCAACTGTAGATGCTTGATATAGTCAATAGCAAATGTATTAGTAATGTTGTGGTACTACAATGTAAACTGATAAAAACATTTATTTATGAATGAAAAAAAATGAGGCAAAAGTAAAGACAACTTGCAGAAATAGCGACCAAAAATCTCAATTTCAACTGAGCATAAGGAAGAACTATTCTAAAGTAAATGAAGGCAATCTAACCTAAATAGTTGGCCACATGTCCATTATTAACTATAATTGTGTAAATTATATGACCCAGCAATTCCTCCAGACTATTCTCTCCTTGAAACACGTTAGCAAAACCAAAAATACACCTTAATTTATCTAAATAAGATACATTTCAACATAGGAATAGACCAAGTTTGAAATGTTGGCTTTGGCTTAACGTCAGGCACAAATAAAAACACATTAACAACATAATCCAACAAACTATAGGCAAAGACATAGAAACAATATATTTATATCACAGAGTTGAACTCCAATTAGTCGAACCTTATTAAAGAAGCTGGTGTCAGTCGGGAAAAATGAGCTCTAATATTATTTTTCTAAGCCACGGACCTGCTAAAGCACAGGATAGGAAACTATGTTTTGTGCACTGGCCAAGGGGGCAGGTCATGCTATCGACTTCCGAATACAATGGACTGCACCATAATGCCGCAATCCATTGCAAGTCGGTAGTCGATAGTTCCGAGTCAGTATTCCCAACTTCCAATCTAAATGTGTTCCAGTGAATCTGCTCGGGAAAACATGGACACCCGCAGCAAACTCGTTTGTATGGCAAGTCTCTGAATTTCACAAACATCTAAAGAGGACCTATATCAACTAATACAGCGCCATTAGTGAAGAGAAACAGCGCATATCAGTGAACTAGTAATGTTAACGTTAGTAGGCTAATACCACACGCTAGTAAAGACGTCTATCATATCAGTGAACTAGTAATGTTAACGTTAGCAGGCTGGTACCACACGCTAGTAAAGACTTCTATCATATCAGTGAACTAGTAATGTTAACGTTGGTAGCCTGGTACCACACGCTAGTAAAGACTTCTATCTCGTAACGTTGAGCACAAATCAACCGAATTACGTTACAAATGTGAACTACAAAGTTGTTTCAACATGTTTTCATAACAAAAAACGACATATGAAGTAAAAATTGATGCCAAGGGAATTGTGTTTACTGTTCACGGAGTGCGCCGCCACATTGGTGTGACGTCAGGTGTGTTTATATCGGCGAACTCGGACCAGTTGAATCTTGTCCGAGTTTACGACTGGGAATTCCGACTTTAATGACTATTCTATTGCACTTTTCCGTGTCGGGGGTCGTTTTTTTCCGAGTACAATGGATTGCACTATAAAACCACAACAAAACTGAACAGAACGAGTTGATCAAAGCTGATGTAAAACCTTCTAGACGATATCATGTCTCACACCAAAAACACACTGATTCCCAATTAAAAGAAATCTCTGGTTTGTTTTCATTCAACTAGAATTCAACATGACAACATTGCTGTTTTATTCGTTCTGGATAATGTTTCTCTTAACTTGATTTAGCTAGCGAACCGCAGCTAACGCTAGCTAACTAAGCAAGCTAGCTGGCGTGCTATCGAACTACCTTTTCTGCGAAGTATCGAAACAGTCCCTCCTTCGTCCATAATTATTAGAATGAAATAGCTTCTCTTGGCTTTGGACAAATTGGTAGCAACTAGAGTGTTTCGTTGGGTTAGCCGTGGTAGCTAACGTTACACCAGATAAGAACTGCCTACTGGTGCTACTGTGTTCACGTTCGCGCATCATCCGGCGTGATCCGGTTTCAAAATTGCCGGGACCAAGCTCCTCCTCTTCTCTCATTGGAGCGTTCGAATATTCGAAAAGCCCTCTGCACGCTACGTCCTCTCTGATTGGGCAGAGATATTGTAAACAAAACGTTGCTGCTCTCTGGGCACACTCGGGGTTCGGCGCTCCATCATATATTAGTTCTTTCAAATTGTGATTTAAAATAAAATAAAATGAGGAATCTGATTTGTTCTTATGTATCTGCAACAGTCAGCGGGTGGCTGCATCGTCAGTCTATGATTAGACAATGGCTGAGGACCCAGACCCACTTTGTTTTCTAATAGTCATTAATGCTTTTGATGTAATGCCTCGTTAATTAGACAGCATTGGCAGGCTGTGCGTTGATGTAAATTGTCCCAATAATTCGTTTCTAATTTGAAAGACAGCAACATAATATTTGTAGTAGCCAATTATGGTCATGGTGTATATTAATTAATAGTAATACAGTGAACAGGAACTCGACATATAGCTGTCTCTCTTCTTCTCTTTCTAAAAAATAGCACTACAACACCATAAAATCGTGTGTGTACTGCTGTCCCTTGTGTTGTTGACTACAGTGAGTGAGTGAGCATGTAAATGTGTTTTGGGATGTTCAGGGCTCAGTCATCAGACAGAAGTTTTAAGGCTGTATTACAGATTTATTGCAGTTCATGAAAATTGTTAGTGATCAGATTTTTAAATAAATATGTTAAAATATCCGTTAATATTAGTGCATAAATAGATAATAAATAAAGAAATCGATAAAAGCATAAAGCTTTGAAATTGTAAACAGTGTGCCATATCATTCAGTACAATAAATAAACAAGGTGCTCACCAGGCAGCACAATGATGCCATCTCGTGGTGAACTTTGACTAAGTCAATACACCCAACGTTAACTTTATGTACTTAGTACATACTGTACATACACATTGTCTAAAAACTTCAAGAAGTTGTTTTCTCACAGACAGCCATAGTGCTTCCATCTGACAGTCTACTAGACCAGGGCTGCCCAGGGCCAACGTCTAAAACACAACATGGGCAATGGACCATGGGCCACAAATACACATATTGGACATTGATCATAAAATACCTTCTATTCATATAATACACATTGTTATTATAACTTGTAATACTGTAATATAACTTAACACTCAAAAATAACTTATTATATGTTATTAGCTTGAATCAAAATACTTGAAATACAGCACAATTTACACTTTGGGTAGTCCAAAATGTTTGTAGAGAGCCCAGTTGAAGCTGCACTACTATAGGCATCCTGGTCCAAGACAATCATAACCAGGCCTTCTTTAACTCTGACGCTGGATGGTGAAGGTTTTGTAGCAGTCAGCGTTCTTATGGCACATGTCCACTGGTAAGTTGTTGTCCTCGGCCGTACTGATGTACCATTCAGGGAAGCAGGCAGACGCGAGGGTGCTGATGTCCAGCCCGGTGTCCCGTTTGTAGAAGAGAAAGCGAGCCATCTCGCTTTCCTTGTTAATGCACTTAAGCTCATCCTTGTTGACCACCGGCTAAAGTGAGGAGCACACCAAAGTTAAAGATCAGTCGGTTCATTTATCGCACTGGGCCAGCCTGCTACCTCATGTCAACAGCCATATGGACCTACTGGGCTATGATAAGAGTACGATGTGACGCGTATTCATCTCATGAGAATGTCAGGTAGATATGATGACTGCTCCTATGTGACTATTCTAGTCCTTCTTTGAGAAATCTGGCACCTGAGCCATAGTTTAGCACAGTTTCCTTCAACAGCATTAGTGTATCAATATACAGTAGGGTCCAAAAGTCCACTGCCAAGAACTCTTGTTTATTAATTTATCAAAAACTCACATTTTTAGTTAAATGATATTTCTCAAACAAGAAAAATAATAATAATAATACTGATTTTAGTTTTTACTTTATTTTATTTTATTTTTTTCCTTTCAAAGTTAAAGCGCTATAGCAGTGGCGACAATAACGCACCGAGGACCATATTAACTTAGTCAATATCTCGTATTGGTTGACCAAAACAATTCACGCTGTGTATTAGTAGCATACACGTGTTAATATTTGAATGAAATATATGGTATTCAGATATATTTCAATTTCATACGAGCATTTCTCAAAGATCAAAACAATTTTTATTTGTATCAGTTCTAAATAATGTATTCTTGAATAAGAAGAATAAACTGAGTCAAAAAATCGTATTAGTTTTTGATAAATATGAGAATATATAGAAGAATGCCACACTCTCTACAGAACTGTAGTCTTACCTCCAGATGCAGGGACGGCTTGTCGGCATCCATGGCGCATGACAGGTAGAGGTTGGTGCCCGTGATACCCAGGGCTACAGGTCTGGCCTCGGTGCTGGGCACCGGGTGCACGTAGGTCGACATGTTCAGACGAACTGAGGACAGAAGCGAGAACAAAGGTGAATTTTAATCGGCAGCTTCAATCCAAAAATATCACATCAGTATCAGCCTTCAAAAACCCATATCGGTCTAACCCAAGTTATGACCAGGCAAATGCAGCTGTGTGGTTACCTATGTGGTCGATGCTCCCTCCCTGCAGCATCACAGCGTGGAGCTTCATGGCATTTTGCACCAGAACCAAGTTCCTCTTCTCCTTGTCGTTCACACTGCACGTGTGCTCCCCCGTCCGCTTGTAGCAGCTGCACGGCTGTTCGGCTTCTGGCGCCGAAGTCAGCTCCAACACAAGTTGTTCTGAGGGGCAACGAGGTAAGATGATGAGTTCGGATGATAAGTCTCTTTTACCTTGCTTATAGCGAGGTATGCGTTTTTAAAGGGGCATCGAGTAATCTCCATGACCTTTATCGACCTCTATACACTATTGAGTTACTTGGGATACATTTGTTTTGTTACAATAACACTACAAAAATGTTTCAGATATTAAAGATATTAAATCATGGGGGTTGGACTTAGTAAGGGCGGTATCAGGCCACAGCAAATGATGAGCACATTGTGGCCTGATGGTAAACAAAAATACTGTATAACTGTCCACCCTTGGACACTCCCCAGTAGTCCTACTGGAACAAGACACAGGATGGACTAAAACAGCTGCTCCACATGTAGATAAACCAGTAGAGGCAGCTATAAACCAATATAAACCAGTACAGACTAGTATAACCCAATATAAACCAGCAGACACTGTTAAAAGCCAGCACTGGTGAGTATGAACCAATATAAACTGGCAAAGACCAGCAGACACCAATATTGGACCAGCAGAGGCCAGTATAAACCAGTTAAGAGCAGAGGTGTAACAGCAACTCTATACTATGGTGTAACAGATTTATTTTACTTACGTTTGTTAATACTCTCGTACTTATACTGTGTGTGTGTGTGTGTGTGTGTGTGTGTGTGTGTGTGCGTGCGTGCGTGTGTGCCTGTTTACCTTCCACTGCGCTCTCCAGCATGATGTTGAGCAGGTCCTCATCTCTGAACTCGGAGCTCCGCACCGACCTGCTGTCCTTCAACCTGTCCATGGCGATGATGAGGTTGACCACGCGCCTCATGGACAGGGGATGATGGGAAATCTGCAGGTCCAGCCCCTGGGGCATCTGGATGTTCTGAAAAATGGAAAACAACGGGTCAACTTTAGGTTCAAGGTTCATGATGTTCAGTGTTGAATTTGATGCTCGGTTGGGTTGTGCTGGCCTTGTTCTCGCAGCAGGACACTCACCTCCATCGCGCTGCAGTTCGATTCAAATTCCATGTCTGTTGAGTTGGGAGAGATCTGCAGAGAGAAAGAAACAATTTCCAATTAAAACAAATCATATATCATCCATAAAATACAGCATAAAGGTCCCATAATATAGGAATTCAAATTGCACTCTATTTTTTAATATACATATATAAATGATCAAAGATGTTTACTGAAGACGTTGTTAAAATTAGATTTTGTATCACTGGTTCAATTTAAAGTTACTGCATTTTCAAAAATTCATCCTTTTTTCCAGGAAACACAACTGGACTTGGTCCTGATTGGCTCCCTCACAAAATCTGTCCAATCAGGCCAGGCAGCATTTAAACTGGCCTGATTGGAGGATTTCAGCAGGTTTACCTCATTTGAGTGAGAATTAGAATTATTGTGAGGACTTTTAACTAAAATACATTTATTTGCCAAATATCATGAAGACATTATACTTATCCTGAGCCATAGTACATTTGAAAACACGTCATGAAAATAAAAACTGAACAATATGGGACCTTTAAATTCTGTGCGCACACTAGCCTTTTTACTCTTGTACAGGCTACGTCTCTATTCTTTGCTGCTGCAATGACCCAGTTTCCCCATGGCTAATCTCGTCTGATGTTCTCTACTGTTTCAACACAAGTATGAGGCACTTCTAATACTGGATTAGATGAAGAAACAAATAAATCCTCTAACACAGCAAGCAGCAGAGAGACTGTCCTGTAACCGTAAGGTGGCAGGTTCAACTGCCACGACAGCTGATGTGTATGAGCAAGACACTTACTCTGCTCTGGATAAGAGTCTCAGATAAATGCCTAGAAGAAATGGAGAAGAAATGTAGAATCATTTACCTGTGTAAGATTGTTGACAAGAAGTGGTTTGTTGTAGTCCTTGAAACAATGTTCTGATTGCATGTGCTGACCTGCAGGTCTTATATACACACTCACCACAGAATGAGGAATTCCCCGCTGACACAGGAAGTGGGAAAATGGTAAGCCTCCACCATTGTGGTCCCTGATGATGAAATACTGTACTTACACATGGCACACATAAGGTTCAGGTATGTCAAGGGCTTCATTATCACGCTGATGATCACACCCTGCTGAGTTGATGTTAACAGTATTACATTTAGTATTATATAAACTGTAAAATGGTACTGTCAATGTACCATTTCAAGATTGCTTTATTTGTCCCGAGGAAAATCTGTTTTGGACATACAGATAAATACAAATGAATTGTTGAACAAGTGAAATGTGTCTTTTTTTGCCTTATTTATGTATTTAAAAGAAAATCTAATATTTATCTTTTTACATACAGTACTGTGCAGAAGTCCTAGGCAACCTAGTTTTTTTATTTTCTGCATTAGTGTTTTACATTACTGCTCTTTATAGTAGATTTTTGGGTATTTAGAAACTTTTCATTTCATTATTTCTGAAAGCATCTTCGCTATACAGAGTTTTTTTCCATGTGCCCAAGAGTTTTGCACAGTACTGTACATATATGATCAAAGATGTTTACTGTAGACATTGTCAGAATTTGATTTTGTTTGAGTATTTAGATGTGATTGAACTTTTCGAAGTCCAATAACAGTTTCTGACTGCAGTAAAACTCACACATCACACATCACAACTGGACTTGATCTTGACTGGCTTCCCTCACTAAACAATTGCTAAAATCCTTCCAATCAAGCCAGTTTGCAGCATTTGAACCATAGTATATTTCAGAACAATATCATGAAAACTGAATAATATGGGACCTTTAACTCTCCCTGTGATTACATACGAAGGTTTTATGACATCTTTCTTTGCAAAAAAAATGTTTTTGCACCTAAATTAAAAAAGCAAAACCATCGCTCAAGAGTATTTCAAGATAACCTTTGATCTATGAAAAGTCATACTAGTTGTCTCGTCATTTCAAGCATCCTGATTATTATTACACATCATGATACCTTATCATACGTAATGCCAAAATGTTCTATTGTATTCCACCATTTCTGAATTTTAGCCAGTTGATGATGTCACAGACATCTCAGTTAGTGGTTTCTTTGATGTGAAAAAATTCCACCAGCTCAAGTGAACACACTGGTTGTTTATAGTTGAGTAACAGCGGCTGAATCTAATGTTTCTTCACTTCCTTGTCTAATGGTGATGCCAGAGGAAGTTACATCACTCACCACCTGTAGATTTCCACTCGACAGACCAGGAATGTATACCGCTGATACTGTATAACAGCAGGGTGTGTTACAACCGTCCCGTACTAGCTGACAAGTTCATTCTCGCCTGTGTGAGTCCCTTTTCTTTAATTGCTATTGACCAATGACGTTATAAACTGAAATGAGCCAAAATAAAAATAAAAGAAGAGACAATTTGACCTGAATGAAACCATTGATGTGAAAGACATCAGATTTATGTTAAGACAGATGGCATAAGGATTAAGTGTAAGTGTAGGTGTGGTGTCAGTCTAGTGCAGTGGGTCTTAAAGTGGGGTCCGGGGCCCCTTGGGGGACCTCAGGGGGTCCCCAGCAAAGTGAGGAGTAATTTAATTTCACTGTAATTTAAAGTAGTAATCTGCAAAATCCTCTTTTTTTAATCTAGTCTCCTTCTTTGTCTCTCATCCTCACTGTGGTGTTCCTCACTGTGGTGTTCTTCATTGTGGTGTTCCTCACTGTGGTGTTCCTCACTGTGGTGTTCCTCACTGCTCTTCCCAGAGATCAGCTCTCAATCAAACAGTGTGTCCAGTACTGTGACGTCTTTCTCCCTGGATTTTCT
>OOFE01041560.1:0-20967 GCA_900323365.1 Monocentris japonica | reverse complement strand
ATAGTAAGTACATATTATTTTCTGTGTTTCTGTGTTTGTATATAGATCTGCTATATTGACACAGTCAGAACTGAATTGTCTTAACAACAAAGGCAACGCTGTTCTTTGTTTTCCAGCACAAGCCAGTCCTTGCCTCTATGCACATACACAAGCATGTGTAAACACACACACACACACACACACACACACACGCAGTCCCCATCTACATCCTCTACAAACTGTCACCACCAAGCACTCTACAATTAGTGCTCTGTTTGCGAGCGGAACAGAGGCAGTCATGGGACTGGAGCGTTTTCTGTTCCCCTCAGTCCTTTCGTTTCTGTCTCTCCCTCTGTCTGTCTGTCTGGTGACATATAGGCATATATACATTTTATTTTGTCACCTATTCCCTTCACCTTGAAAGACCTCTTGCCAGGCCGTCTTTGCTAACAAAAGGAAAATTGCTCTCAAATGACCAGCCTGGTTGAATAAAGTTATAATATAAGGATAGATTCTCTCTGCTTCTCTCCCTCTGTGGTTTTATTAGGCTAGGCTTGGTACATTGCCTCTTTCCATTTGCCAGAAAAACTGAGTATTCTCCATTCTGTGGTTGTTGTTACTTTGTGGGATAAAAATAAGTATAAAGAATGTAGCTGCAAGCAGCAATGAGGGGGCATGCACAAGACGGAGCCACGGCAGCAGCAGTAGTTGAGGCAGCAGCAGCAGTAGTTGAGGCAACAGCAGTAGTTGAGGCAGCAGCAGCAGTAGTTGAGGCACCAGCAGCAGTAGTTGAAGCAGCAGCAGCAGTAGTTGAGGTAGCAGCAGCAGTAGTTGAGGCAGCAACAGCAGTAGTTGAAGCAGCAGCAGCAGTAGTAGTAGTAGTCAGCAGCAGCAGTAGTTGAACAGTAGCAGCAGCAGTAGTTGAAGCAGCAGCAATAGTTGAAGTAGCAGCAGCAGTAATAGTTGAAGCAGTAGCTGAAGCAGCAGCAGCAGCAGTAGTTAAGGTAGCAGCAGTAGTTGAACAGTAGCAGCAACAGTAGTTGAAGCAGCAGCAATAGTTGAAGTAGCAGCAGCAGTAATAGTTGAAGCAGTAGCTGAAGCAGCAGCAGCAGCAGTAGTTGAAGCAGCAGCAATAGTTGAAGTAGCAGCAGCAGTAATAGTTGAAGCAGTAGCTGAAGCAGCAGCAGCAGTAGTTAAGGTAGCAGCAGTAGTTGAACAGTAGCAGCAGCAGTAGTTGAAGCAGCAGCAATAGTTGAAGTAGCAGCAGCAGTAATAGTTGAAGCAGTAGCTGAAGCAGCAGCAGCAGCAGTAGTTAAGGTAGCAGCAGTAGTTGAACAGTAGCAGCAGCAGTAGTTGAAGCAGCAGCAATAGTTGAAGTAGCAGCAGCAGTAATAGTTGAAGCAGTTGCTGAAGCAGCAGCAGTAGTTAAGGTAGCAGCAGTAGTTGAACAGTAGCAGCAGCAGTAGTTGAAGCAGCAGCAGTAAGCAATAATAAGAAAACTATCAATTACAATAGGGTGAGGGTGGAACGTGCCCTGCTGACAGTATCTTCTGTGTTTTATTCAGCGACAGTGGTCCATGAGCCTCCCACCCTAGACCCCCTCCTGGCTGGCCTGGTGTCAGCCTTCATCATCACTGCTGTCATCATCACCCTGCTCATCTTCCTCAAACTGCGTCGAAGAGACAACCGACCAGAGTTCCGCAGGCTCCAGGACCTACCTATGGTGAGCACATCCAGGCAATGCTTTCATTGTTGTCCTAATGAAAGTATTAAGTCAGTCAGATGTTACCCAATATCTATAGTATTCCCTTATGTTTGAATGCTTCTGACAAAGGTGAACATATGATTCCTTTGTTTCCTGTGTAGGATGATATGATGGAGGACACACCCTTGTCCAGGTACAGCTACTGACAGAGGGGAGACTGACCTACCGCTGCCCCCAGACTCTCCTTCAGTCCAGGGCCATGCTTCAGGAAACTGGCCTGGTTTCCTTTCCTTCATCTGCACCAAAAAGAAAGAGTCCTGGGTAGGTGTAAGCAAATTCCTGGAAGGAGCCCTCCTATTGCTTTCATTTATCCAGTGTTTCTAGATCATTGAGATGTAGGAAAGGACACGATGGAAGCTGGAAAGGACAATTAAGATATCACCCACGTCGGGGGCCCTTGCCAAAAATTAGCCACCACTGTGGTGCCTGGGATGATCAATTAGGCCAACATCTCACTGTATTCAACATTGTATACTTTCTATTTTATTGTCCAACGTTGCTTTGGGGAGTTGTACAATATATTTTGACTTCCCTGAGGTTGATAAGGGTAGGTTGACCCAGATTCATCATCATGCATGCATCGTCACCCAACGGGAAGCGACATCATTAGTAGCGCCCGTCGCTGGGGTGGTTCAGGTTGGCACACAGAATCAGCTTGCCCTGTCAGACGCTTATCTGGGGGCACTGTTCTGATTTCCCTATATCGGTTAATGTTAGGAAGTGGGGCAGGGCAAGCAAATGTCAGATCCGTACCAAGAGGCCAGCCTGTCCCCAGAGCCCTGGTGCTGGTCTTGAGAGGCCAGAGAGGAAGAACATAACAAAAGGTATGATTATAGTGTTAATGAGGTTGCACTTTATGTTTTAAGGTGTGGAAGAAAATGGAAAAATACTTTTGTATATGAGAGAAAAGAGAGAGGTGTGTGTACACACGTATGTGCATGCATGGCAGTGTGTCCGTGTGTACGTGTGTGTATGTGTGTGAGTTTGTGAAAGGTGCATGTGTGGTTTTTGGTAGGGTGTGGTAGCGGGTATTTAAGTGTTTTTATTTCTATGTTGAAGGTCCTGCTGTCTTGAGGCCTTGGTTTGACACATACAGTGTTTTTTTGTTTCTTTCCTGTGGTCTCTAGTCCAGGAGAGAGTGCCTTACACAGGGTAGGAACAGCTCTTATTGTACACTGTATGTATTTACATTACCTTTATATCCAAACCCACTAACCACCAGTTTCACCAGTCGTTCCCAGTAATATGGTTTAAGTCCCATACAAACAGGCACCCAGGTCCAGGGTGCTGCTCTGACTTGCCTGAGTTTGAAAAATAGCCTTCAGCATATTCACCATGAGGCCGTCATTGATGATGACAGTTGTAGACTGAAATTGGCCTCCTTTCCATACAACGCAAGCATTGTCTTGTGTATTTTAAATACTACTGATGATTGCATCATGCAAGGACAACTTCAGATTTTTTTTTTTTTTTAACCCAGTTGCTGTTCCAACTTTTACCAGGTTGCAACATATTAGAAATGTTATTTGGACTGACTACAGTATCTGTCCTCAATGGGCATTCTGTAGTAAATCCACAAAGTGAAATTTCTCCCATGGATTATACTGTATATACATCTCCCTATGTGTATTTGCTCTGTAAATGTGTAGGAAATGTGAGAGGAATAGAGACACATACAGGATAATAGAATGATCCACTTCTATTCATTACTTAGCCCCTCTTCAACTAGGAAAGAGCCTGTGTACTGGTACATCATGGAGGCTATTGATTTGAATCAAGCATAGCGATTGGAGCTAATACCTGTGATTATTTGCCATTTAATCTTTGTACCCTGAAAAACTACATCTGGTTAGCAATTACAGACTTAGGACCCTGATGTAACAGTATTAAACAATGTCTCAGTGCTGCCCTGTATTTGTCCCTTTTATGAAGTGCCAAAAGCATCCTGATAGCATTGAGGTTTTGCTGCCAGCTGTGGATCATGGGCTGATCTCTTGATGTTTTATGATTAAAGATATTTTGAAGCCATCCTCTGCGTTTCTGATTCACATTTCAGACCTTCGCTGTTGGGAGTTTGTTGTGAAGAGGTCTTTGACACCAGCAATAAACACGATCGCAAAAGCACACACAAGAGCTACAGAATTAACCACGGCAAATCAAGCTCTTTTCTTTCAACTTTTACATAGACTTTTATTGTTGGAGCCAAAACACAACTCATTTCTTTTACAGACCTTAAAGTGAATCAATGTACTGCTTTACAAGCAGCAGCACAGTACTTGGCAAATGCAATACAACTGTGGCAGAAAGGCCTGATTCATTAGTCACTATCTGGCAACAATAACACATAGTTGACTCTTTTCTTCATTAATGTTAACTCTTAGCTACACAATGTCAGAAGAGGTTTGTTAAAATACTGTTTAGTACTGTTTGGTACTAGTTACTCTGTTTCGTGAGTCAATCCTCCTCTTTGGCTGAGCGTGGAAGCGTCTGTGGTCACTCTACCCACCAGTCGTTATAGCCACACCCTATTGACCACCTAATCGCTCTCCCTTGGCTCTTCACTGTGGTCCAGTGTCCTCCATGGGGGGTGTCTAGATACTGAAATATTCAACAGCCTGACACCAAGGCGCAGTGTGACTCATGTCAGACATGACGGCATAAAGGGACTCAGCTGTGTGAGAGTGGAGAACACAGTGTGTGTGTGTGGGGGTGCCTGAATATTGTTTTGGTTCCTCTTTTTCCTTACTTCAACTGCATTGGCAGGAATGAAAACACAAGTCTACAATATGGCACTGAGAAAAAAAATCTATTAAAAATCCATTTCTCCACACAGCACCTGAACAGTGTAGCATAAAATATACTAGTTACTGCCAGAGCTTCAAGGCTTGATGGTACCACTATAAACATATAATTTCCTCATCCTGATACAGTCAGTTCACTCATGAAGAGTTTTATACCTGATATTAGGTCAATTGATCAAGGCACATCAAAGTGCTATTTCATGAAGTTAAACCTCCATTTGTTTGTTGTTTGTTAGATAACAAATACTTTTTAATCCAGAAAAATTCCAACAAAGGGCAGAATAAAAGCACACTGTCAGAGAGACTCTTATAAAGTAAGAATCTAATGGCTGCTTGTCACCTCAGACAAGTTGTTCCCAGGATACCATCAGGCTGTACATGTGGAGACAGTTAAAACACATTATTTAAAGAGAACTTCCAGCTTCTCAGCAGTTTCTATGGCCTCTAGAGTCCCTTTTAAACTCGAGCAGATCTCACTGACTAGACTGAGGGAAAGCAATACTTTGATGAATAGTATTACAAACAAACAGAACTGGTTCAAATACTATTTGCTAAATCTTTTGGTGGTTTGTGTCAACATACTGCGGTACCAGATGGGTGGGATTTGCCACATGGGAAGATAAATGCCAGAGAGTTTAGGCAATTATAAGAAAGTATTTGAAAGTCCAGAAAACTTGTCTCATGGTTAACACTTTATCTGAAATTATGTCAATTATCCTGATGCAGTAAACCAGACACATCTGGTATTCTACAGCAGTAATGCAAAGAATTATTTGAGAATTTCCCAAGCAAAAAGAACATTTCCCTACTGGGATCAACCGTGTATCATATCGCATTGGTCCAGGTGGGCTAAGTTATAGTTTCAGGTAGCTTATTGGAGGAGCAGGAGGAAAGGACTTTATGCTGTTGATGGCCACTTTCTTTTAAAGCGTCAGAGGTCAGTAAGGCTAAGGTCGGATCCCAAACCTAGGTTCACGTCATCATCAAGCTCATCATCATCAAGATCATCATCATCATCACCACCACCATCATCATCATCATCATCGTCCAGATCACTACTTGGACCAGCAAAGTCACTTCTTCTGGACTGAGTGCTCAGACGTATCCGTGGGATACCTTTTTGACGAAGAGCTGGCAGAGGTGAAGAACAGAGAAGGAGAAGTTAGCTTGTGTCTCTTTTCTGTGTGGGATTGGAAGAGAATCAAATGTTATCCCCGAACAACAGTGCAGCAGTAAGTGTGTGTGCGTGTGTGTGTGTGGATACGATCATCAAATTAGCCTGGCTGCATGTGCTCAAATCACCCTGGGAAACATTTAGAGCAGAGATCACAATCTCTTACGGGAACATCGACCTACTGTTACAGTAAGTCTCAGTGGACATCATTGTGCGCGCGTGCACACACACACACACACACACACACACGCAAATACACAACACAGGATGCCAAAGTTCCCAGGAAACGATTGGCTTTGCAGAGATTGCTGAAGAGGAAATGAGTTTCACTGTTTCGTTCCCAGGCGGCTAGGCGACAAACCTGCTCAGTAGGTACTGCACATCTCCAGACTGTGTTCCCCACCTTACCTTTATTTTTAATTTTCCTGTCTTTTAGATGAATCACAGAGAAAGTTATTCCAGTTGTGTGGGGGAGGACAACCTTCACTTATTCTGTGCACATCTGGTGCCCTGCATAACACTCTCTGATGGTTAGAGTGTGTGATCTGGCTGTCAATCTATGTGTGTTTTTGTATGTAGGTGGTGTCAATGTGCTCCCCCACTAACAAAAACTGGTAGAGTCAGCCTGCCTAGCAGGGTTGTGAAAATGGTAAGTGAAAGCAAGCAGTCTCAATAACTTGACCACACTGCACTATGTCTGGCTGACAACCACGTTTGAGCACATTTTTCATTCAGAGAACATCAGTCCTCACCGGTGTGTTTGTCATCCAGCCATGATAGGTCATCTGAGCTGACCTCTGCCAGGCTAGGCGTGGGGCTAAAGTCTTCTGAGTCAGAGTCTGGCTGTGCCTCTTGAACTCTGACCCCTCTATTATGGCTGCTGGGTATTGCCACTGAAGCTGCCCCTGGAAGGAATGCTGCAGGACCAAATGAAAAACATGGAGAAATAATATATCACTGTGTGTGCGTGTGTGTGTGTGAGAGAGAGAGAGAGAGAAAGCCTTGCCTGATGTGCGTGGCGACAGCAAAGGTGTGGATTGTTGTTCTCGGAGAATAAGATTCCTGACCTCATCCTTGAGTTCTGACACGGTTACTCTGTTGGCAGACAAATTACAACATTAGGCACAGAAACAGGGACAAAAACAAAAATCACACAGACACATACGCACACACACACACACACACGCACACGCACACGCACGTACCTGATCTGGCGGACCTCTTGTTGTGTATGAATGTACTGAGAAACAGCCTTGGCCAGGTCAAATCTGTGTGTTCTGTAACTGTCTGTAAGCTCCTCCAGTGTCTGGTCAAACATAAAGAAAAGAGCTTAAGGACCTGAAAGAATTAAAAACATAACCATCACCAAACGTAACCTGAGTGATACTGTGTGTTTACCTTGCAGCTGCGTTCATATTGTCTCCTGGTCTCTCTGGCCTCTGACTGTTGGAGAAACACGTCCTCCTCCTGTCTCCCTGTCAAGGAGAAACCAAAGAGGAGAGGTTGTGAACAAGATCGTGCTTGCCTTTGCCATACAGGCCAGTGTGGGCTTAGGACATGTGCAGTCCCGTAAAATCAATGCAAGAGAATGGTATGATGTATGTGAGTGTATGTGACTCACTAAGCTGTGTTTTCAGTTGGTCCACCTCTCTCCGCAGGTGCTCCAGCTCCTCTCGGCGGAGCTTTGAGCTGAAACTGTGAAAGGGAAGAACTTATTTAATTTATTTTTCCCCACACCTGGTTACCCAAAACTGAAAACGTGACGAGACACCGTCCTAGCAGCAAACTCTTTTGAACTCTATGTGAGGTGTAAACATGTTCATGTCAATCATGAGCTGGACCTATAATCATTTCAGTCTGCAGTTATACCCCCAAGCTCCACCAACCATTCACCTCTCCTCCAGGTTGCCTAGTGACGTGGCTCTGGCGATGTGCCCCCGGAGGCTGCTCAGCTCACGTCCAACCTCTCTTCTCCACTGCTCCATCCTTCTCTCTGCTCCTGGACTTTGACCCCTCTTCTCTTCATCCCTCTCTCTCTCCCTCTCCTTTGACTCTTCACGCAGCCTGTGAATCTCCTCTGGGAAAGACAGAACTCACTGTGAGAGTGGGATTTTCCTTCCTTTACCGGGCTTATGGAGAAATCCATTCTAAAAAGGAGTTTTAGTCTTTATTTAAACTCCTTATAAGTATTTGTATTCTTTATTTAGACAGGAGGAAAGTAGAGAGGGAGACAGACAGTAGAGAAGACAAGGAGCAAAGGCTCTGGCAAGATTTGATCCCAGGATGGTGGGGGCACACGTGGCTCCAGAGGCAGAAGGCAGGAACTAAAAGATAATTCCAGTTATTTTCAACCTGGGCCTTATTGACCTAGTTTATACCACCAAGCTGATTGATTCTGATCAAAAAAGTTTGCAGGGAGTGCAGCCAACAAAGTCCAACCCAAAATGCCCCCTCGTGTGTGCATGAAGACCAGCAGCCAGCAGAGTAAACAAGTTAGTGTGTGAGCAATGCCAAAAAATATAATGGACTATATAACTGAAATGTCATGTGATAATTTGAAGAAATGTCAGCTATTTGAAGACATGTGTGTTTTGATCGCCTTTTGGGTTAGAATGTTTGAATTTCCCTTGGTACTGTTGGATTGTATTGGAGAGCAGTGCTCCCTGCAAAAAGTATGTAGAGCATTACAGTAGAGTAACTGATGCAATTTTGATCAGAATCGATCAGCATGATGGCTAAACTAAGAAAATAAAGCCCAAATTGGCTGGAATAACTGGAATTATGCCTTTTTAAGGATAATTCCAGTTATTCTATTTATTTTCAATTTGTAGCATTTTTAAACATAAATAAAACATTGTCAAATTAATTGTGGTATTTTGGTATAATTACTGTAAACAAATGAGACAATGGTTGAGATGATTGGTAGCTTCGATCTCATGCCAGTGGTATAATTAGTGGTAGTGTTTCTGAAAATTAACACCACTTTTCCCACAAACTCCATTGATTTCTGTTGCAAATAGGATGTTGCTACTTGTCTTCCCTTGTGTGTTTGTTTTGAAGAGCAATAAAAAGAATAAGAGCCAATAACAGCAACGGCCCTCCGCAGCACATGGTGGTAATTAATGTGTCAAAATTAATGTGCTAATGATTTATTAACTTACTTCTGGTGTGTAACCACTCGAAACAATGTTGAATCTGATGAGTCATACACAAGTATTCCTTTCATCAGTTAACAATAACAGGAGTGAGAGGACAGTGTGACCCAGTAAAGGCTGTAAGGTGTCATGGCGTGACAGGTTACCTTGTAGTGTCTGGATGTGACGTTGCTGGGATTGTCGCTCCATTTCCACGTCATGGAGTTTCTGAGTGAGAGACTCTATTGCCTTGAAATGATATTGGAAGAAGAAATTTGGAATTTGTCTCTGCCGCAATAACAAAAGAATGAATTACATAAAAGCACCCACCATCTGTTCTCACTATCAAACAAATAAAACACAAACCTGGCTCTGTATCTGGAGGTGGGACTGGACAGCAGCTAGGTCTGCCCACTGCACTCCAGGACAGAGAGATGAGGAAGGCTGCAGGGAGAGGGGGGCTCGAGGCGTGGGGCGAGGGAGAGTAGGAGGGTCCAAACCTGAATCATGAATCCTCTCCCTCACTGGAAACAGATCTGAAGAGGGAGAGGCAGGAAGTGGGAAGAGCACACAAAGGCTAGATGAAAAGGTGACAGGTTTACAGAAAGGGAAATCAAATGAGTTCCATCCTACCCCGATTTGAACCATACTGTAAAAATTCTAGGAAGTGACGCACAAATTGGTAATTTCCCCTTTCAGTAATCTCTGAAAGTTCACCCACCTTCTCTTCCTATAGAGAATTTCCCCGGTGAGGTCAGTCTCTCCTGTGAAAACATAAAAGACGATAAAATTCGCAGGGTATTCCTGAAATTTAGCTTACTGTCTATGAATCATTTTATCTGAATGATAAGTTAAAGAACTACACGAAATTATCCTTTTTAAGGTTGAGTGGAGCTATAGTGCCATCTACTGATGGATTCTCAATACTGACAATTTACAACTGCAGACAACAGTGACATCAACCAAAAACGTGTTAGGGACCCATGCTTCCTATAATGCATTTCCCTTCAGTGTATTGGCCTTGAAGAAAAACAAATGAGACGCCCAAGAAGAGACTGACTCGAAACTCACCCTCATCTTGGCCACGCTGCCATCTGCTGCTGACAGGATAGAGCTCAACTGATTGTCCCAGTTCATCTTTGAGTTGAACTAAAAAGGAGCACATAAAGTGGGGTTGTCAGTTGTAGCGTTCCTTAGTTTGTTATTTGAATTAGTCGGCCTAGTTCTTGATCCTTCATGCAACAGCTTCATGCAAGTGCTGTATGGCCAGCCTATGACGTTACAGCAAGAACCATTGGCTAGTGATGATACAGTAACTTTAGATGTGTTGTGCAGCTAGTTGGTGAGGTAACAACCTAGTTAAGATCTCTGACACTTAGAGATGAAATTACAGCAAGCCTGCTGAGCAGCGGTGGCAATGACGCTCATGGGTTGCTGATTCAGCAGGAGGCAGCTGAGATGCCAAAGTATGAGAAGTTTGGCACGGGAATGCGGAAGCTAATGATTTGATAATGGATTTAGAAGAAAGAAATTGTATCCTCTGAAAATGTGTTTCTCCTGGCAGTGTGACCACGTTTCGTGTAGTTTTGCCACTAAGGTTAGACAAGGATTTTTTGTGGGGGAATGTTTTTAACAGTTATGGGCAGTAATATAATTACTTTCCTTAGTAACGAGTGGTGTAACGAATTACTATTTCAAATTCAGCAATATTACAGTTACAAATCAGAGAAAATATTCGTTACAAAGTTACTTTTATCATCACTCCTTCATATCAAATTTAAGTTTTCGTCATAACTAAAGGACACGTCGCGCGCGTCACCAACTTGCATTAAAGATAGATACGTTTACATGCAGCGGCTGGGAGTAATCCAATCATTTTGTTTTTGTCCAGAAGAAAGACAACAAAAATATTGTTGTCAATTGTAAACTATGAACATTTGAAATGAGCCGACACTTGAGATGATCACAAACCAAAGAAACGTTAACGTCACCACCACAGCACAGCAAAGGTTAACAGGCTGGTTAACCCAACTAGCAAGCGAATGTTAATGTAAGCTAATGCCAGTTAGCAACTGCTTGACGAGAACTGTCTCTTTTAGCGATCAGTCAAGGTCTACAGTCTTGGTTGGCAGAAAAATGAACGACAGACACTTGGACACTGGATGAGTTTTTTTTTTGGCGATCATGGGTTCCTTTACTGAAAATAGCATCAATAACGAGGAGCACACAAATAAAAAGGTATAGCTAGTCAAGCTACTTACAGAATACCGTGCGATCTACTTTTAAATCCCGGAGCCCATAACAACGACGTGATTGCGTACGACGTCGCCGTGCGGGTCTTCTGGGTAATGTAGTGTATATTTTCTCGATCAGCTCTCGTAAGTAAGTACATGGTACAGACTTTATCTTTGACTAACAGATCCACGCTTTATACTGTATCTTCAACCATACGGTTGGTCAGTATAAATTATTGAAGAAACGTAAAGTGTCCAGATTACTTTCAGACCATGGAGTACAGAACACCATATCCCACAATCCAAAGTTTTGTGTTGCCATTCAACCATGGAGGCTGCCAGTGTCAATGTGGAAAGTGTGATAGGATTACTAAATGACTCTCTATCTAAGCTTGGGTTTGAAGTGTACGCTTTAAAGGTATGGTTGCATACACCCAACAAAAATATGTAGATTTGACAGCAAAAAGAACTACAGCACACCGACAGTGCTAAGCTAGCTGCAGTTCAGGACAGCTAAAGACAACCAGCTAATTACTGTACCTGTCTTGCGTACTTACTTTGCTAAGCCTTTTGTTCCTTAACTATGTATTACTGCCTCTCTGACAGTCTGCCCGTCTGTTGGCCACAGGTTGGCTGGTATAATGCAGTGCTGTCCCCCGCTCTCCGCCTGGCTTACCCAGATGACACCCTGGCTGCGGTGGTGCTCAGCACCCCTGCTATGTTTGAACAAGCCTTCCTGCCCTTCATGGAAAAGAGAGGCTGCCAGGGGGTGTCTGACCCCATAGACCAGTGCGTCAGACACTGCATCGACTCCACCATCTCACGGGTAAGGTGTGTGTGAGTGTGAGGGGGTAATTGAGTAAGTGAGAGAGACAGTGAGAGAGTTGTTAAAATGTTTCTCCTCTCTCTCCCCTGTAGTGTTTCCCAGTACAGAAGGTGGATGTGAGCTATGACTACGAGATGCTGCCCAGCAGGAAGCCTAAGTTCTTGGCCCAGACTGCTGCCCACGTGTCTGGAGCAGCCTTCTACTACCAACAGCCCGATGTCACAGACCACCCTTGGGAGAAGAAAGTAATTTTATTTTTTTATAGAATCCCATTAGTTGCAACCTAATTAAATTTGCGTGTTCATGGTAAAAATATTTGTAGTGTATGTTTTTCTGTCCTCACCTCAGTGTTCTACATCTCTCTGTCTCCTGTGTACAGAAGATGTTTGGAGTGTGTGTGCATCCTAGGTTTGGGGGCTGGTTTGCCATCAGAGCTCTGCTGGTATTTGGAGGTGTGGAGGTGGGTCCTGAGCTGGTGCAGCCTCTCCCTCCTGACTGTGTGCCTTCCCGAGAGGGTCGGATACAGCTGCTAGAACGTTTCAATCTTTGTTGGCAGGTACAGGACCTCAGCTCTCTCTGCTTATCAAAATACATATGGCGTACATGAGACATGATGTAGTGTAGATGATACCACCAATTATGTGAAGGTGAAATAGCTTTGAACACAAGCAGAGTAGTATTGTTCTGATGGCTACTGTAGTCCATATTGGACTATGTCCTCAACATCGCAATGAAGGTGAAATGCTCAGCACAAGGTCATGTCAATGTGTCATTAAACGTACTGCACGATTTGTGTCATCAGGACTGGAGCTACAGAGACATCGTCCCTCCAGTCCAGACCTACTCCCAGAAACAGAGGGACTACTTTTCCACTCCCCCTGCTCAGCGATCTGCTCTGCTCAGGACTTGGGGCTTCCTCCCCAGGGAAGACAGCTAACCAGACCCCAACTCTGATGCACAGATCCCAGTGAATGGGCATGGCTGAAAGAGGACAGCAGCAGCATGGGAGCTCCTCTGTGGGCGCAAATCTCAACTGCTTATCAGACTTTTATTTAAAGAGTGATTCCAACTCAAGATGGGAGGTTGATCTAATCTTATTGGATTACTTCCACTGGAAGCTGTTATTGACATTTTATGGTGCATGATCCAGTTTGCCATAAATGTTCAGGGCTATAAAGGCACAATGCCTTTCATTATATTTTTGCTACTTTAAAATACCAATAAAATATCTGGCTGTAGGGCACTCCTGTCATTGAGTTATCTACTGGACACTTGATGAAGATAAAAAAAGTTAGTTAGTTCACAACACTGAATCATTTGACATAATATCAATACAGTTGTGCTTCAAGAAGCCTTGTATCACAAGCCTGCTTTGACATTTGTCACTACTTGTTTACAAAGAAGAGACAAAGAAAACAAACTCACTCTCATGTACATATTTCACCTTAACAACTGCAGAACAAATGAGAAATGAACATTAGCTGCTTCTTTTGAGCATTAGAGTTTCAGGTGAAATGCTATAGCCTACTGGTATGTATTGCTTTCAATGTGTGATGTTAACTTTGAACTTTGAAGAGAAACTGAACAAATAGCACCTTATGTTGCTGTCGCTATGTATCCTCTCTCCCCTTGTCTATTCATGGTAAAAAAAACACTCGAAAAGACAGGGGTGGGGCAGCAGGTTGGAGAGACCGACCCATCACCAGAGGGTCGCTGTCTCGATCCCTGGCACCACCAGGAGGGTGCATTCCAGCTGTGAGCTCGTGATTGTAAAAATGACTGGTACCACAGCTACAGTGCCCACCAACACTGCCAAAGTGCCCTTGAGCAAGGCACTTAACCCCCAACTGCTCCAGGCGCACTGTTCGATAGCTGATGCCTGCACTGTCCTCTGACCTGGAAAAGTGCGTGTGTGTGGGGTGATATGTTGTGTGTATATCTAGTGTGCAAAGAAAAAAATTCACTGCATGTACATGTAAGTGCCAAATCAAGTTGATTTCATTTTTTTTCTTCATTTCATTTCATCTATCTATCCATCCATCTCTCCAGTAGTAGTTCTGTCTGTCCACCTCTCTCTCTCCAGTTACCTGACACTAATGTGTGATGCATTATACATGTGACGCTGCCTCTGCCTCCCAACGTGGTGACAGACTGACTAGTGCTCAACTGTGACTAACCCCTCGGTCCCTGGGTCAGCAGCCCACAGTACAACACCTTCACCCAGGACAGACTGCTTTTGCCTAGCTATGCTCACTCAGTCTGTTAAAAACCATTCAACATGTTTTTATCCATTATTTACCCTGGGAAAGGGTAAATAATGGATAATGGTCATTCCCACTAATTTCCTAAAAGAAGTCATGGTTACTGTTGGATCTTAGTGTGGCCTTTGATACGATTGATCATTGACATTCTGATAAATGGGCTTAGGCAATGGGTTGACATTGATCGATACCTTGATTAAATGTGGGGTGCCTCAGTGGTCCATTCTTCGACCTAAATTGTTCTCACTTTATATGCCACCCTTGGATCGTATACTATGTCCATTTAATATCTCTTGTCAATGTTATGCTGATGACACACAGCTCCATGTTTCTGTTGAATGTAATATTTCAGCATATTTCTAAGTGACCACCTTGTATTGCAGCTCTTCCATTCTCAGCTTTTCAGTTTTTATTTATTCTATTTCTCACTTGTGCTTTTTTTTTGTGTATTATGCTCTTTGGAATTACTCTTTAAGATTTGGTATGTGTGTGTGGTATGACTGTCAACACCTGAACCTTGTCACAGCGTTTCTACTCACTCTGTGGCCCTGTTCTGTTCTGGACCGGGAGAGCAGAGATAACAACTTTGTTAAATACAGCTTCAAACCTCTGAGCCACCTGCTGCTGGGCTTCCTACTAAATTGAACTGTGACAATACTTCCCTAGTGGCGACCCTCAAAAAGAGACAGGAACAATAGGACAACAACATTATCCTGCTTTCCCAACATGTGCAGCTAATCTAACTGGACTGGTGGTCTGCCAAGATTCTGCCCTGCTCTTTTCTCACAAGTATCAAAGCATAATGCTATAGAAATGCATTGGTTTCATATGAGGAGCTGCATAGTTACCATGGCCTTCGTTATCGTCTTGAGTGCCCTGTGGGGATGGCGTGCTTTGGTGTAGGATGAGGGGTGACACAGAGGTTGTAGCTGTGTTGTTGCTGGTGCTACTACTACTGCTGCCATTGGAAGTGGTGCTTGTGTTGGAGCCCTCAAGGTTGAGTACAACAGTTGGACTGGGAGAGTCTGGGCCAGGAACCGCGGACTTGCCCAAATCAAAGGTACCCACTACAGTGGAGGAGGGAGCAGTGGGGTCAACGCCTGGTGAGGGAAGAAACAAGCAGAGATATGATTAATTGCACAGGAAAATTTTACTAGGTTTGATTTTTTTTTGCAAAATACATTTATGTAATAGTGGGTTTCATTTATTTTCTACTGACATCAAATAGGTGCAGTGAGTAGCCAAAAGGCGTCATAAGATCGATCACAGTACCAACTAGTTGGATAATGGTCAACCCATGGTGATCTTTAGAAGCATTAGCAGCTTATCTGCACCTTATTTAGAGCAGACCAGAGAAGATAGAAATAACCTTTTCTATCCTTTTTTATCCGGGGAAAGTTATCTGAGTATGCATGCTTTTTTTTTTCCAGCAGCGCCCTGCTTCACATTAATACAGTTAGCCACATTAACAACCACAGTCTTCTTCTGCAGGCCACTGAGCAGCTTCACTGGAGCAAGTGGGGGTTAAGTGTCTTGCTCAAGCGTACCTTGACAGTAGTTGTTAAGGAACGGGAGAGCATTTGTCATTCAATTTCCACAGACAGATTTTCCCTGCTCAATAGGAGCTAAATGGATACTGAGAATTGGAAAGAAGTACAACAGAAACATTTCAGAGACTAAAATTCATATTTGGATATGGATTCAAACATTCTAACATTTACTTTGCATGGCATCTACCACACCCCATGTGACAGTGTACAGACTAAGTAATTTATTGGCCTTTGAGGTAATGTCACTTTAATGACAGCCTTCAAAAAACTCTCTCTCTTGCTCTCTCTCTCTCCCCCACAGTCTCTATTTCTCTAGCATTACTGTATTTGTCTTTACTCTATTTCTTTTTCTACCCGCTTCCCTTTGATGAAGACCAGAGCACTGATGTCATGTAATGTAATGTCATTACCGTTCAGTAACACAGTGCCGTGGTGCCTTTCATTATCTCGGTAATCACTCACATAGCTCATCAACAGACACACATACACACACACACAGAGAAAAGAGAGAGAGAGAGAGAGAGAGAGAGAGAGAGAGAGAGACCTGTTTGAACGATAGAAAGATACAAAAACAGACTTATAAACACACTCATAAATAGACAGAGGTGCTTGGCTGTACAATGCTGGCCTTGTTCCCTTGCTATAGCTCTATTAGGGCTGCTTAGGTCAAATGTTGGACTAGTGTGTGTGTGTGTGTGTGTGTGTGAGAGAGAGAAAGGAGATTTATAAAGGGGACCACTGTTTCCAGTGTGCATACAGGGTCTTACTCACAATTTTTCAGGCCAATACAGCATGTACCTGGGGAAATAGCTCTCGCTCACATCTTGACCCTGGCAGTCAAAGGAACAGCCAACCATGTCTCTGCAAGCAGCTGTATACCTCAAAACTCAAAGCTGGGAGGCTGTCAGGGCTAACTTCTTTTTGAGACCCATCTAAATGCTCCTATAAAAACCTAGGGAACCATATGTGCTCGTAGTGTTATACATAACATAATAGAAACATGGATTGAACGGGTTTTCCCCACTATACCATCAAATGAAAATGAAAAGGTCAGGATTGAAACAACAGAGAAAGATCCCTGTGCTGTCCTTGGCCTTTTCATGTGCGCTGATTTCAGTTGTCTACTGGCAAAGAGTGTGTGACCTCGAGTAGCATTTCATGTCTTAGCATCTTCGACTTCCACTCCTATTATGGCACATGTCATGCAGATGGAGTGCACTGTGTAAGCCTATATATCTAATCACAGTAGGAACTGAGCCTGTTAACAGAGCTTCTAACACTACCATACCATCTACAAACTAAGGAGGCAAGCCAATTACAGTGAAGCCAGCAGTGTGACAGGGTGCTGTACATAGATATGTCATTAATCAGAATGTATTTCCCTGCTCATTTACAAGCGGTAAATGTCATCCAGAGGAGCCATGCTATTTTTCTTTTCATTTGAATTTCAGCTTGAGGAAGTAATGTGATGCTCAAAAACATCTTTTCAAATGTCAACAGCCTCATTCTCGTTAAATCTGACAAGCCCTAATGTAAAGAGAGAAACAGGGTAGGAGGAGGATGAAAGAGGAGGAGAGAAGGTGTTAGATACAGGTAGCGGAGAAAGGGGAAGCAAGCTACATTGAAGAGGAAAATAGAGGAGGCACAGAAGTGTAATGGAGGCAGAAAGTGGAAGAACACTGCAACCCAAGAATTTCCCCCCGGGGATCAATAAAGTATCTATCTATCTATCTATCTAAGCAATGTGAAAGATAATTTGTGTGGCTGTGCTTAAACAAAAGCCAGAGAGGCAGGAAATAAAATAGAAATAAAGGCATCTCTAGGCTTGAATGAAAATACATAACATCTGTTGCCTACACAACATTTTTGTAAGAGGAAGGAACCAGTTTGACAACTTACTGTAAGCTTACATCAGTAAAAAATGCAGTCTGATAGCTTTGATTAGAAAAAAAAACAATATAGCTCATAAATCTCTCTCAGAGCAAACACCACAGGTCACTATGGAGGCAGCTGAGATTTGTATGAAAGAGAGAGAGGGAGGACAGAGCAAACCATCCCAACAGAAAATAGTATTCTGACATTATAATCAATTTGTCAATCCCTCCAAAAGTCAAAAGAGAAAACCAAAAATAAGGATCGCCTACCCAGTACAGTAGATCCCAAGTTAATCAGCAGCAGCGCACAAAGGGCAATCTGGGGTTTCGTCTCCATGTCCTTGGGTTACACAGTGGAGAAAATGGCCAAAATGTCGTTTCGTTACGCAGGGGTTTCCTTTTCCCCGTTTCACCTCTGATCCCGGAGTTAATGGACTTAAAATCCCAACGGCCCTGTACCACTGCAGACAACCGGTGCCAATGCATGCGTGGCCAGACTGGGGCGCAGGCGGCGAGCGTCCTGAGTGCGCTCTCTCAAATACAGTGCCACGTGTTCCCGACTCTCTGCGGGCTGCCAAGCGGACTCACTGCTGGTCAAAATAGTCACTGCTGTGCATCTGTGCATCCTGACGCACGGACAGTAAGACTGACACACTAACCTACACAACATTAACTACTAGAAAAGTAAATCACTGTCATGTTCCTATAGGAACTGATAGTGTATCTGTGGTGCTCATTTGTGAGTTTATAGTGACCTTAGAGATGTTTTGGAATCTTCTATGGTATCATTACAATATTCCTATGATATTCCTAAAGGGACTTTTGGTTTTGCTGTGATATTTGTATAGTACCCCTCTGTAATTATACGATTGATTGTGATTATACGATTACAACAGTTATTTTTCGTAAGGGGGCGTAAATCATTCAGTCCCACATTGCCACTTTGGGAGGGAGAAGGACTTGATGCTGTATACTGTCATACATTTGAACCATAATACATCATCACCTAAATAACAGAATGAATGTAACCAGATATACAGCAGACCTAGTCTACAAGGCATCACAGGACAATATAACGTTAAGACTTTGATTTGTCAACAGTGTTCAGAATGAACATATTCTTTTCTATGACTTGGTCCTGAAGCTATAAGTCTATCGCTCTCATTTTATTCCTATATGACGATTGCCTTGGTTTATAATAAATCGAATGACATAACAGGGCGTTTTACTTGAGTGTGATGTCTTGGTTGATACACAGGGAGACGCTGTTGCTCTACAGCTAAATCTGGTCTTGATGAAAACCGTTGACACCTTAAGGATGGGGAAATAATTACGCGATTAATAAGGACAATTTATCGGATTTATAGGGAACCTATCAAAGCTAATTCATAGTTGCAATGTTTCTCAGAAGTACCACTGTACCACTTAACACTAGGCAACAATAGGCCGACCATTTAATATAATGTGACCCATAGGGAAAAATACATTTCATAGAATACATTGCATCCTTCAAAACAATTGAAACATGACCATGAAAATTAAGCTCAGTGGTCAAATTCTATTTTGGACATACTTGCAGTGATATGTTGTTAACTCTGCGTTGGCAGAAAATGTATTCCACCGACCGAAATATATTTCGAATGGATGCCACCTAATACATTTGGTCTATTTTTGCATGTTTTGAAACATATTTCTAAACAAAGGCCTATGCGAAAAGTATTTTTCAAGAATTGTGAGATACAATTGACAACATTCAAAATTGTATTCCCTGCCCAAATTTCGAATCGTTCACCCTTGGCAGTTTTGTTTTTAACTATGATAAATGTGAGAAACAATGCAAATGGACTCCAATATATTATCACTGGCACTGCTGCTTCTTCACGAGATGCAGCCTTTGCGGCATATCATTGGGTAGAAAGATAAATGATGCATTCAAGTACTCCTACATATAATAATAAAATGCAATACTTTTGCCACAGTTTGTTTACGCGGCTTGCATTCTCTCCGCCCCCTAAACATTATATCTCGGTAACTCTGGCATCATAAAAAAATCCACTTTTCACAGTCCTATTTGCCACTTTGTTGCGCTTTGTTGGGTTGGTCATGCGCGGTAAAATAATTACGATTTTTCTGACAGCACATGAAGGCAGCAAAAGATCCCAGTGACGGAGCAGAGGCTGAAAAGCGGCAGGGAGCTGCCAGCATCGTCTCATATCGTCGCAGAACAGAAAGGTGTCAAAATATTGGACTTCTAATGAGCATATAGCTAATACACGTTGATGGCATTTAATTCAATAATGCTATCATACTATCAAAAGGCTAGTATAGCTGTCTCGCTTGGTTATATTTGGCGTTAGAATAACGTTACATGCATTGCTAGCTAGTTGGCGTTAGCTTGTTAATGCTAGCCATTGCTAAAGCATTTTCCAATGATGTAAGTTAGCGTCAGCTAGCTAGCCCGCTCCTTAAGTAAGCGAGCTAACGTTAGCTTGCCGGTTAGCTTGTTGTGTTATCATTAAGCCTGAATTTGTGATGCCGTCAAGCTCATAACTTCCGATTACCACTCTGGAAATATTTTGGAAATGGCATAAGCAGTAACGCGAATTCAACGTTGGCTAGATCCTGAATTTGTTCCTCCTCTCTCTGATCATTTGACAGCTCCGTATCAGCGGAGATATGGAGACACCGGGGAGGATAGCAACCACACCGGACGCCCTGGACTTCACAGTGGAAAACGTGGAGAAGGTTAGTCTTTCGACAAGTCAGTCATCGTTAGCAGCTTGTCAGCTCCTCGTTTTGTGGTACAAAGCAGTGGTCATGCATTAGACGAGAGAGATGGTTTGAGAAAGAAGGTAGATGTTATACTGGGCTACTTTGCAACATCACGCAATAATTTTTCAGTAAGTTACTACTTTGGTCTGGGGAGATTATGTTTCTATGTTGGAATGCAGTGATACAGTTCGTCGCTCCCCATCTCCGCATCTACCCTCTTCATGTCTTCAAATTATTGACTGTATGACCGATCGGCAAGAAAGAAATGATCAGATGAGTGTGAGAATAAGACCAAAAACCAAAGACGACTGGCCGGTAGACTATTCAGGTGGTGGAGGCCATAGAACACCAGCAAACTCACTCCATCTCTGTCACTGTGAATTACTTGTCAAGGTCTGTTTATGTGCCTATGTGAGACTGTGTGTGTGCATGCACATGCGCTATGCTGTCTTGACTGTGGCTGCCAGGTTGCTGTGATGAATCTCTCTGTTGCTGGGTGGCCACTGACCTAGGCCAGATGGGAGGGGTGGGGAGACAACGGGGAGGAGGGGAAGAGAAAGAGACAGAGGGTAAGGTGCTCCTGTAGAAGAGCAGAGG
>OOFE01041558.1:0-17857 GCA_900323365.1 Monocentris japonica | reverse complement strand
AACAAGCAAAGAAATTCCACAAATTAACTTTTAAAGGCCACAATCACTATGTGTGCTTTTAAAATGATGATTTAATCATTGATCTTCACCATTCTCCACCTCTAAATTTTAAATTACAAGTTCTAAATGAAAACTACTCATTGGGGGTGCATTTTAAAAAAACTTTTTTTTTTTAATTTAAATTTTAGTTTTGAAAAGAAATTCATACATAGGGATCAACTTCACTATTTATATTTGTCTAAGAAACTAATTTCAAGCATTTAGATCAAAATGTCTTTAAGATCATGAGAAACAGTCAGGTGTGTCCAAACGTTTGACTGGTACTGTATGTATAAGTTACATAACCATACATGAGTTATAGGGGAACTAAAATGCTTCCACTATTTGCAAACTTGCTTCTATTATACAAAGTAGCAAATAAATTATTCTAGAATATCAGTTTTCTATCTTTGCAATTCTCATTTTTAAATGTTTCTTGATACAGATGAAAATTCAGATGATGATTCCAGTACTTCTTTTGCTGCTCAACTTGATCACTCATCTGATAAGAAAGACGAAAGAATGCCGCATGATGATATTGACGACTGCCATCTTGAACCAGTCCACAAGAAAGACTCTGAAATGCCTTGGCTGTCACCTTGCAATGATCTGCCAAAACAGAAATCTATGATTCATTTGAAATTCCCTGATTTAGACGACAAAGGAAAAGGGACTAAACAAAACAAAAAGTCAAGCAGTATCTCAGTTAAAAGGGAGAAGAAGAAAAGTAGCTCCATAGGTCCCTTAAAAAGTCCTTGCCAGGATGGCAGATCAATGGACAGCAAGAACTGTCACAAAAAAACAGGACTATCACAGTTAGAATCTTATAGCCCTGCTGTTGAAAAAAAGAAACAATCAGCTAACAAATCTGAAATGGGAAAACGAAAAACTAGATCAGTGCAATCCTTGACAGAGAGTAAGACACATATTTGTCCTGAGGTTTTTGACTCTCCTAGTTGCCTCTCATCCCCAACGATTTTAAGAAATGCCACAGTCGATCAGGAACCATCGAAAGGAATTACTTTTTCATTTTCTGGTCCACAAAAAGTGGATCAACAAATACCCAAACAAGCCTCAATTTCTGCCTTGGTACAATCTTTCACTCTACCTAGTGTTGCCTCAAGTTCAATCGATGAGGATGATAGTGTGTTTGAAGACTATTTCTCTCCAGCTAACCACCAGAGACAACAAAGACCCCTTGTGCCTAGTCTACCTTTAGAGACACAGATTCTGATTCCTTTTGAATTGGACTCTATCACAAGGAGGAGAAAACAAAGAAAAAGTGAAACCATTGGTCCTGAAACCACCTGTATAAAAAAGAGGAAACGAGAAGAAAAACAAAGTGTCAAGAATCCCATTCATCAGTCTGATAGTGTACACAGTGAACCCCAAAAGTATCCACACAAAGATATGCAAGAATCGCCACCTACCGCCGAGAGTCACAATATCACTGTAGCACCTGTGGCCAGAAAAAGAAGTAGACGGAGCACATTGCCATTCATGAGCACCAGTGAAGTTACAACTGATCCAGTGAAGCAGAGAACATCTATTCCTGTGCAAGCACCAAAATTAAGTTTGAGAGAGGCTGGTGCAGCATTTGACCTGCAGAAAAACTCAGACATCAATGTCCTTTCTCACACCATAGAAAGTGAGTAGCAAAGTACAAAGAGTTTGGAAAGCATATGAATCATAATGAACCCAATTCTCAGGTTGTTTTGTAATGTCTTCAGCATAACCAACTAGCCAAAATAACTTCCTACTAAGGGTGTTTTTATTACCTCTACCAAGGTAGTTAGGTTTTTGCCTGTTCGTTTGCTTGTCTGTCAGCAGGATAGCTCAAATACTTGGATGACCAGATTTCCATGAAATTTGGTAGACAGGTAGGCCTTGGGCCAAGGAACAGTTGATACAATTTTGGTGGTGATCCGGATTTTGGATTCCCACCATTATACAGTTATCGTTTTTAAATAAATCTAACAGAGATTTGATTCCAAAGCCTAAGAGTACGTTTACAGGGTCAATAAATCAATTTAACTTAACATGTAAGTGATTGGAATCATGTCTTTGGGTGTAACAAGTTGGAGAATTGTTCAACGTTGTGCCAAGTGCCTTCTAGTTTTACCAGTGTTTGTAACTGTAATCCATGTATTATGCATTTGGATTCAAAAGGTTTGCAATGTGATTATTGTTTCAGGTATTATGTACATTTTGGATTTTGGAAGTGAATTTTGTGAGGGTAAATCATGACTAGTGAATATCACAATTATAAAGTGCAGAACAAATAAAAACCACATGTGATTGCCCCATCTAATCCCATTCCTGCTTTGCTGTGTTGACAGGCCTATTGGGTTTTAGTTGATCACCATTTGAGGGTAATCATTTTGATATACAGTACAGTGAGTACCAGAAGGCTTAGACAATCACAGGAAAGTATTTAGTCAATTTAGTTTATGTTTTTATGTTTAACAACTTACCTGACAGCACCTGAAATGTCCTGATTCTGTAAACTCCACCCATCTGGTACTCCAAGCAGCTTAAAACACATGCCAAGAGTTATAAGTAGGTCTAAGTGGAATACAGATGAACATGAATCGATACACATGACAAAATGGTGCCTGCTGTGTGATTGCTTGGCTGACATTTTCCCCCACATTGTTTTGAAACTTTTCTCAATTGTAGGTAGAGGAAATGAACAAACTGTTGCAGCTGGTCTGACTGAGACCATCTCTGAAGACATACAGAACCAGAATAAACAAGTCAATTTGAGTGTGAAGAAAATGGACAAAAAAACAAAGGTAACATGGAATATTAATATTAATTTTATTTTTGAATTTCCATAGTAATTTTCTCTTGTGATGTTATGTAAGTGTATAAGCGTTGCAGACCAGCATGATGTTTTTTTTTAATTGCAGAATTCTTTGGGCTGCATTAATATTGCACTGAATAGGAGGCTAAAACCTTCCAGTCATGAAAAATGCATGAAAATGGTACATTTAGTTAACTGTCATGGAAAACCTTGAATAGTACTGGACAAACAGTTAAAGGCCCTTTTCAAAAGTCACCAATGGGAATCCTATGCATTTATTATATATAGCTCAGTATTATACAGCTCTACACTTTAATGACAGATTTACCGCCTGCTAGATTATAGTCTTACTATGTTCATTGTTTTCCTTTGGCACCCTGTAAATTGCATTTAGTTGACTCAAGGAAAGGGCACACTGTGGCGCTTCACGTTTTCCTGAATTTAGTGAAATGCTTATATCCTGAAATTGTGAATTCTGTATAGTACGTTGTGCACCCTCCATCACAGAACACCAGAAACACGTACACATTGTAAAAAGTGTGACTAATTCATGAGTTGGATGCCTTTGTGGTGTGGCCTATACTTTCACCATATGTATTTCATTTAATTTGCAATATAGCTTCTTCAGATCTTTTTGACTGATGATTGCACTTCCTGTACTCCCCCATGATAATTTTAAAGGTCTGTTTGAACATATCCAACATTAAAAAGCAACTAACATGTATATTGGAAATACTCACGGTTTTTGATAAATCCTGAGATATTCATAGTTTTGTGTGATGCAGGAGATATTGGAAGTTTGTATATGGAAGGCCTATGATAAACTACACATAAGTAGTGTTGTCCTTGTTTGTACAATCCCTTTTTAAGCATTTCCTCAGTAAATTCATACACATCCATAGCTGTAGGCATTTGAGGCAGCCAGTTGTCAGTGTTTCCTGTGTTTTGCCTCCATGATGGTAGTGTACAACTTCCTGCCTTGTGAAATGCACCTGGGCTCTGTTTTCTTTGTGTTCCTAACCTCAACAAAATTCTAGCTGAAAAAAGCCTACTTTCATCTCCCCTAGGAATCTGTTTAAGTTGACTCTCTTGTGACCCATGTTACACAGAGCATCTATTGTCTTGGGTCTCTGATGATGATGATAGGCTGATTTCCCTGTGAGCTGACTAGCTTGCTAGCAGTTGTATGACTATATCAACCATGAAGTAGCAACGCATTTCACACAGCGACAAAATTGTTGAGCAGTGTGTGTGCTCTTCTATGACAAGAATTGCATCAGTGCTAACATCCAGATCTTACAGCATGTTTAGGCAGTGCTGGTAAACTGGTACGTGTCTGAGATTACTACTGGGAGTTTAGGCAGTTTAGGCTTTGTCTTTGCACACAAAATATCAAGAGTAATACAACATTAAAACTCAACGTATTATGTTGGTGCTCTTTGTTACCCAGTTACAAATGTTCAAAAATAAAGTGGTGTTTTAGTTTGGAAATGTTACTTTAGTTGTCATCTGTTTTAACCACCACATTATCATTTCAGAAAATATCAACCTGGCATAGTAATCGAATACCTTAGCAAATTGCGAACTTTGCATTTGTTTTGTTGAGGGAAACTCCTAGGAAGACATTTTATTCTTATTTTGAAATTCACTGTAGCAACACAAAGTTGGTTGGATTCATGCAGGTAACCATCTGATATGAGCTACTCTATGTACCCATGGTGTTGTTGAGTTAACCTTTTATGTAAGTCACTTTTCAGAGGTGCTTTTTGTTAGTACTTGGCTCTCACAGCCTCAGCTGACTTCAATGTTAGCAGAGATCTAGGATCCTGACCTCTTTCATTTCATGATTAGCATCGTTTCAGTGTGCAGAATAGCAGCCATCAAGGAGACCTCGTCATACAGTAAAGAATTTCCTTCATTTGTGCTGGGAGCATTTGTGCTCAGAGGCTGTGCTACAGTTCACACCAACTCTTTGTTTAAGGCTCATTTTGTACGCCTCATTCTTCAGTGCCTGCCTTCTTGTGCTGCTGCCAGAACATGTCCACTGTGTAAGATAAGCTAAAAGTCCCCTTTGAGCAACCTCCAGAATAGCTGCCCATATTTTTAGTTGTTTGCCTTTTTTGAAGGAACAGAAAACATGCAGATATTCTGGTCTCTTTTTAACAGTCCCCTAGTATTAGCAGTGAATAACCCTTTCCTGGGTCAGTAGCAATTTGGCATATCGAAACATTTTCCCTGATAAAAACCTTTTGCGTGATGACAGCAGTGGAATAGCAATTATGGCCCCATAGTAACCAACTCAATGGCTGCCCAACTTGCTTATCAGAAATAACACTTTGGTGATGTTTGAGTGGTGTATGTGGGGCTGGTGGACCATTTTGGCAGATCTGTGTTCATGAGGCCTTAACCCCTGACTTCCTGCTGGGGGACCAGATAGTAGTCTCTGACAGGAAAGGGCCTGGTGGCCCTGTGTGTAACTACTGCTCAGGTGTTTGTGCTAATGATGGCCTGCTGTATTGGGGCCAAAGTACATGAGATGGATGGACCACAGTCACCGGAATACAAACTTACAATTCCGTTTCAAAAGCTCTGAATATGTTTTTCTCTGCTCATGGCCTTGGAGTTTCATTTCCTCTCTGGTCTCTAAGCATGCATATATCCGGCATGGGTTGTTGAAAGTGCACGGCCTGTCTGCCTATCCCTTCACCTGTCCAGTGCTGCATCATTCAGCAACAATTAAAAAAGCCAATTACAATAGTTATGCCCAAAATGCTTTACAGGTTTTAAATTTAAGATTTTAAATATTTGTGTATCATTATTTATACATTTACATAATCTAGGCTACTTTATCAGTCCTGTTATCTGATACCTATTCTTATGATCTCAAATCAAGAAACAAGGGAGCCAAGTCTCTAATCTGTGGGTTTATCAACACTTTCTGGAGCTGCTCCATTGACAGTGAATTAAAGGCCCAATATATAGATATAGTGATAATAACCAGTGCGGGTTTCTTGGAATGTGGACACTACAAAATAGTTGAATGTAAAAGCTCAAACATTGAAGTACATCAATTCAACTTCCTACTCACTGTAATTAGAGCAGCCGTAGAATGTTTTGCTTGATGGCTTCATGGATTTCAGTCTTTGTTCTCTGGCTTCTAGGTCCTGGCGAAGGTTGTTCACAATTACAAATATTGTTTAAACTTTTAGTTTTAGGGTTGATTTTTTTTCTTTCTTTCTATAATGAGCTTGGTGTGTTTATCTTTTTTTCAGACTATGAGAACATTGGTCATGACAAGCATGCCCACTGAGTAAGTTGTCATTTAGCGAAACACTTTGTTTGACTTCATTGTTTGGCTTTGAGATAAATCTCACCATCCATTTGCACTATTTCCACAAGAGGAGGTTGGCATTTGTAAGCAGGTTGATTGAAAAATAGATATCATGTTTTATCATTTTTGATGAGATGCTATTTGTCTCTTATAGGAAGCAACACACAGTGACTCAGGTGGTTAGAATGCTGGGTGGATTCTTCATTGTGGACCGGGTATCTGAGAGCACAACTCATGTGGTGTCTGGAGGTCACCGCCGCACTCTCAATATTCTACTGGGCATCGCTCGTGGCTGCTGGATCCTCTCTTTTGAATGGGTATGTAGTTCATATATGTTTATATGTGTGCTCGCCAAGCTGTTGCATTGTATTATTTAAAACTGATAGAGAAAGTACTATAATATTTTTCATTTTCCCTGAATAGATTCTGTGGTGCTTGGAGCAAAGACAATGGATTCCAGAGGAACCATATGAACTTTCAGACAATTTCCCTGCAGCACCTGTGAGTACCAGTAGCCCTAAGACTAGTTTCTTGGACGTTATAATTTTATTCTTCTCTGGTTTTTATTCCTTCCAAATCTTGATTGCTACACCGAGTCTGACACTCAAAACTAATAAAGGCCAGAATTCCAAAGCAGAGGAAATGGCTCGGAAACCTGCTAATTTTTATTGCCAGTCATTCATTTTCAGTGTGCTTGTTTTTCCTTAAGCATCCTGTGTGAAATGTGGATGTTGCCTCTTCCTGTACTCACCATTCATGAATCACTGTCCTCTCCTGCCTCTGTGAGGGGAGACATGGGGTCTTGATACAGACAAATGTCAACGCATTTCCTTTTGATTTTTCATAAGGTTTGTTGTGTCAGACAAAATATTTTTAAGTCCCCACGGCCCTTTATCATGCCACTACTCTAAATGGAAGTATTCAGCGTTTTGCAAACCACTTGCTTCCTTTCAATTCCTCTGCCATGTATGTCGTATGCAATGTTCCTAATTAGATAGTGGCATTGCTTTCAGCCGCTATAGTCGAAGTTGATGATAGAAATGGATTGTAATGGGGCTGTTTACACAGAGCCAATCCACATATTCATAATCTTTGAATATGTGGATAACTACTGTGTGTAATAATTACATCAACATGAAATAACATAGCTTGTTGATATATTCACAGGAAATTATGTTGACACAAGATCTGAAAAAATCACTAATAGAGAGTAAGTGCAATTTTACATAATGGTGTCTTTCTGGAATCTTTTAATTCGGAAATACAAATTGATTTAATTTGATGCAATCTAGACTTAAAACGGACAACTAGAACCTTATAGAACCAAACCCAGACTGACCCTAGAGTTATAAGGTCTATAAAGATGGATTTCATTACATAACGGTTTTGCTAATTAGGATGTATGTGATATCTCAGAACGGCTCTCCACCCAGATAGAACCTTCTAAAGGTTCTATCTTCTAAACCTTCTAAAGGTTCTAGCTCACAAATTTGTTTTCTGAGTGGATTTTACATCTCCTGCATATCAATCAATACATGACATGAAAACAACATGAAACTATATAGATAAAAAGTAAAATGGTCAATAAAACGTATTATAGCTTTATAATATAATTTTTAAATCCTATCAGTCCGCCCTGGATTTGGGATTTGTGAGTTAGTTATACTGTGGTCATTGACAATGATTTTGCTAAAGAATTCAAGTCTGTTTTTGGCAGTTTGCATTTATTTCTGATACTAGGTGCAAGAAATGATAAAAAAGCTTGTGGACTAGATTGTAGTAGTGTGGAACAGGACTATCCAGGGGAGAGCACCTACTCTTAGAGCACAAAATGGGCCCTAAGATAACTGTCATTATAAGATATCAGCACAGAGGAAGGGACTGCATAATTCTCCTACCTTAAATTAATTCCTTTGTGTTTTCTGGAAAGTCTAGATGTGTAGACAGGTACTGGCATTCAGGATGACAAAATGCAACAAATCAGTATCGTGTATATAATGTTAAATAACAATCCTCTAATCTACAGATAAATTAAACAACTGTATATACATCCTCTTTGAGAAAGAAAATATGTTATCTTAATAGAAACATTTTTGTGTGCCATTTAACATTTACATTTTAGGCACTCAGCAGACACTCTTATCCAGAACAAATTTTGACAAGCATTTTAGCCAGTTCATTTTCTTTTATCACCTAAGTGCACTATAACTACATGTTGTACCATAGCCTCTTTGCTTACACTGCCAGACAACTATTATTGCTGTTAAAATTAGTTAAATATGTTTATAGATTATTTCAGAATCATAAAAGGGATTAATATATTCTGTGATAGACTTTGTTACTCTCACATTCTTTACTCTAACATCTCCCCTAAACTGCCCAACTATTATTACTCATAATTGCTGTAATTCCAGTTGTGTATAGATACCACGTTAACAACCATTGCAGTTGTTTCACGAGTATAGACCTTTGTCGATGTTAGTATTGACGGTCCATATTCCACAATGTCATTGTTTAACACCCCGTTTGGTTTAAATCAGTAAACATATAGACATAAGCAAATGTTCGTAGGAATATTGTCATCATGAAGTGCTTTGGTTCTCTTGAAAATGTGTGTTTTGCTTTGGTGTTTGTCACCGTCTGTCCGGCAGTGTTTTCTCCGCACTTTGTCTAATGTGAGAGGGAACGTCAGAAGTCTACTGGTCTGATCATCATTGTAGTGGTCTTCAGTGAGTAGCCCGAGCCTTTCCAGTAGTACCATTTGATTCCATTGAAGCGATTGGAGTTCTGGCCCTGTTGGTAATACATCCCATTCAGATTAGACGGACCACAGGCATCAAACCACCACCCTAGAACAGGAAAACAAAAGACATGGTCAGTACAATTGTAATTTAGTCTTTAACATGGATAATACTTACAACTCAGGTGCACTGCATAGAATAGAGAGGGAGGATGATGTTCTGTCTTTTATGTAGCTTAATACATCATCCTAGGAATGGGATACGTTGGTGGGTTAATAAAAACTTTCATTGGTCTCTATCACTCTTGACAGCTATAGCTGGCTTTGCCACCCATATGTAGAAATAGTGCATGGCCATGGGACCCAGGTAAATCATTGGTTTTAATCTTCTCATGTTGTAGCGTCTCAATCCCTTTAAGACATTACCAAGGCTTTGAATTAAGAAAACAGTGCCAACTGGAACTGAACATACAAAGCATGCTTGAACTCTCGAACAAAACTGAAATTGTACATGTAGAGAATGTGCTACAAGGCTGAGGAGAATTTTTTTTAATACACTTCATTGTAGATGTCCTATAAAACTTGAACCTATGAATAACATGAAACATCAACATCCGCTCCATAGAGAATGAATTGAGAAAGTTTGTGTCTTTTAGTCTCTGGTTTCTGTCTTTGGGAGAGATTTAGTGATGTTTAGCAATAATTATTTGGCTGCCTTACATGGACCATAGGAATGTAAATTCTTAAACTGAGTGCTTTTATCCTTTTAAAATACAAAACACAGAAGGCAGCCTTTAGCTGATGCTATGGCCATAGCTTTACTACAACTAGAGCTAAAATAGGTTTTTGAACTATTTGCATTAGGATTTTTGTTCCTTCATCCTTTGAGTCTGTCAGGTATTTGTGAGTTTAGTTAACCAAACACAAGCTGCTGTATGACTGCATATTTCTTTACATTGGTTTTACTAAGAGATGACAAAGAGTTAATCTAATGCTTTTTGTGCAACCTCTCTGTAGAGCAAATTATTTAGAATTATTGAGCCAATTGACTTTGTATTAAATTAGTCATACTCTAGTAGACTCAAGGCCTGAATAACACAGTATTGAATAGGAGAGCGTCAAGGTCTGTTTGTCAAATTAAAAGGGAGTATCTGTTCCACTCTTATCTTTCCAATTGTAAAATGAATGCCTATTGGGAGGTCATATGTTTGGTAAAATTGTGGTTAAACATCTTACATTTTAGGCATTTAGCTGACGCTGTTATCCAGAGTGACTTACAATGAGTCAGCAGACAGTTGTTCAGTGTGTTGCTCAAGGGCACTGTGACATATCGAAGGTGCAGGCCTTTAGGTACTGGCTCATATTATTGCTTGTAGGTGAAAAACTGGTCTGAGTCCTCGATGCAAGTTGGGGAGGGACTGTAAGTGGCTCACATGCATATATAAGCGAAAGAACTGCATTGATTTCAGTCAAGGGCCTATTTGTTAAGGTGGAACCTACACCAGTCTTATCACTGGGTCAATGCCACTCAGTCTTAATTCTGCGGCTGGTTATCTCTGAGGTGGAGAGATTCCTTCGGGAGACCCCTCATGGAAAAAAGCTTTCATGCTCACTTGGCAGACCCCAATACAGAGGGAGACAAAATTCTGTCAGCGTAGTCACTTTCAGAGGCACGAAGAAGGACCTCTAAGCTCCAAGAAAAGAGAGGGAAAAATCTCGACAGCAGCTTGTGTTCCCAGGCTATTAATGGCAACAATTGTAGGGGCTGAATTCCCCAATGACCTGATCAGTGATTAACTCTGAGTTAATTGTGCTCTCTTTGACCCGGCTGCAAAAATGTAGGAGCCCTTTTAATGTTTTTGAAGATTTTTGGTGGAAGTGCCAAGGTTGGAGTGGGTAGGAAAACAAGTGGGAACCTCAAACTGATGTGATTATATTTTCCTGATGAGCACAACTATGCAAACACACAAGTCATTTACAAGTGAGTCTCATTCTTACCTCCTGTTGTCAGTTGTGAGCATTTGCAAACACATTTGTCATTGTCTGCATCCTTTGTACTGAAATCACTTCCTGGCTGCCCAAGGCTGCTTATTTTGCCTGCCGTTCCACTGTAGCCTTTAAGGTGTATCCTGTAGAATAAAAAGGAAAAATGGAGGAAGGCGGAGGAGGAGGAAGTCAATGATTGCTATTCCTCAAAAGGCAGCCTTTAGCTGACTTATACTATGACCATAGCTTTACTACAACTAGAACTAAAATAAGTTTTCGTAGTTTGCATCATGATGAAAGTGTGAACTATTTGCATTAGGATTTTTGTTCCTTCATCCTTTGAGTCTGTCAGGTTTGTCAGTTAGTTTGTTTAGTTAACCAAACACAAGCTGCTGTATGACTGCATATTTCTTTACATTACATTATTTACATTTTATTAAGAGATGACAAGGAGTTAATCTAATGCTTTTTTTTCTCCGTAGAGCAAATTATTTAGAATTATTGACCCAACTGACTTCGCATTAAATTGGTCATACTCTAGTAGACTCAAGGCCTGAATAGCACAGTGTTGAATAGGAGAGTGTCAAGGTCTGTTTGTCAAATTCAAAGGAAGTATCCATTCCACTCTTGAAATCAGCTTATGTTGGGAAAAGAAAATACCTTTTGAAGGTTGTGGTATTGTCAGGGGATCCAGATTGAATGTTTGGAATTTGAGACATTTTGTCTATTTCCTATTTTTACAAATCTTAACCATAGTATTTTCTTTGGACTGATGCCAAGTGTTTGACATCAGTATCAGGAAAACATAAATAGTTCACGTTTATTGCCCTCAAGGGGAATTCATATATGTTTTGTCTTAAATGTGGAGTAGTTCAGTCAATATTTATGAACATGAGCCACTTTCTCCTTAAAGTGGATTCCTAGGGACCGAGTTTCTTATTTGTGATGCAATCTTGTGACATTTTTCTGGAGCTGCTCCATTGACCCTGTATTGGACTGTAGAAAATGTAAGCCTTTGTTGCAAAATAAGACTAATTACATATTAGTGCTAACTGTTTACAAACAGAAAATGGGAAATCACCCAGAACAATGCTACAGTGTCCATTAATTTGGTCTCACATTCATTGTCAAAGGACCAGTGCTAGAAAATGTATCTTGGATTATAGTTTCAGCTCTTATGTTTCTAACTTTGGGAAGACATGAGTTAAATTGTTTAATATAACATGAACACCATATATTAATTCTTTTAAAGGTGGTGCTTTAGTAGTGCACTTTTATGTGTTTTTGGGAATGCACCTTGTCTGGATGACTATTGTTTTTGCATGTTGTCTTTAACATTGTCACTAACTCCATACTAATCATCTTAGGCTAAACAACCCAGACAACCCCACAAGTTGTGTGGCTGTGATTATCTACGCCCCTCTGCTGAAAAGAACTTCTTCTATTAATCCTTCTTGGTTCATTATAACTTGTTTGAGATATTGAAATTGCTAAAAGTTATGAATTGCGTTCTAAACATTTTCACAATATGTAGGATTTCTCGCAAATTCTAGCAAAAATTAGTATTTTTTAAACCTTTGTTTGGTCATACACATGTCTCCTGGCATCCACTGCATTATTTCTAATTAAGGAAAACTTTGTTTTGTATTGTTGTGCAAACCTACCTGTAATTCTGTGCTTCACTGTCCAGAAAAAACTGCTCATATTGTGAGAATACAGAGTTTTCTTCCCAGTCACTCAGCTGTATCCTTAATTTATAGGGTTGTTGATTTGTCAGTCTGGAGACAAATTCATTTCCTAACCAGTGTTCACCTGAAGGTTCTCCAAACCCCTAAGAAGGAACACAAATTGTTTTTGTTTTTTTTCCAAATGAAACAACAAACAGAGGGGTTGACATTTCAATACATGACACATAACCCCCAGAAATAAGTCATTTGGGCTGCTATGAATTACTATAATAGTAACACTTGTTTTTCCACTAGGCCTAGAATATGTCATCAAACTACTCGTGGCAATTACACAAAACAGTCACACATTAATAAGAAATCCTGCATATATAGTTTTTAATTGAACATACAGTGTCTGGTCAGATTAAAACAAATATCAGCATAAATACTTTTCTCTGGGTGATTGCTCTGCAGTGGCATGAGATTCTTTTTTGGTATGATTTTAGTCCATTAATCTCCTAGTTGGCAAGGACAATGCCAATAACTATTTTGAAGCGTCATTAGGACCCCTTATCTTTATTATGGCCATTTACGAATACTGTCTCGGATGCATTTTCAGAAAGAAGAAATCCTCAACTAGGATCATATCTGGTTAATACCAAATTGTTGGCATATGGCTTAAATCATTTCGGTCATCAAAACCTTTGGTGACCACATGTGCCTTGTTGGCAAATCGTAATCCTGACCAATATAGAAACCTATCACAGGAAGTTGGTCCCTGAAAATGATTGTCTTAATAATGATTATAATTTGCCAACCCTTGGAAATGCACCCCACACCGGTGCAGAATCGTCACAAAGCTTTGCTCCAGGGCGACTTAATGTTGGTGATTCATTTCTTTTGATCATACTATTTTTCGTCACGTTTTTATTTCTAACTAAAGGGGCCCTTTAAACACTTTCAGTGGTTGGCCAAAAACAAATCTGGCTTCTGCATTGGGAATGAAAACCGTAGCCTAGGCTATATTTTTTTTTTTTAGTGAAAGAATTTCCTCTTGATAGCTTTTACCATTTTGTATTCTTTCCACGTACGGTGAAAGTCAACACGGCCATCAAAGCGTTTCTGTAGTATTGTCCAGCCACCTCCATCTGTCTCCATGTCACAGAAAGCCTACACCCAAAACAAAAAGGGGTTGCTCCAGTTAATAAGAATACTACTAATAATAATAATATATTGTAATAATAATATGTTGAAATTAATGTTCTGTGAAGAAGTCATGCTCATTTATCATCAAACAAATCTGACGTTATGGTGTAGGGGATATGGAATTGAGTTCCAAGTTTTAATCACTGAAAAGTTTCTAAGGAGATCACTCTTTCAGGTCAAGCATGCATCACATTAATGAATGGCTGAGAACATTTGAATGTATCCAGTCCACCCTCAAAGACAGTTCCACACTGAACATTTTCATGAGCTTTAATGAAGCCAGCAGGACAGGTCCTTTGCTACCAGATTATTAACTGTTAGAATATATACAGTATGTATATAATGTGTTTTGTTCACAGCGTTTTTTAAATGTTTTACTGTAACTGAAAAGTATATTATTATACACTATAGCTTATAGACAGTCTGAAACAAATAAACCTGCTTACTTTACCTTCACCTCTAATGTAGTGTTAGGAAGTGTGAGTGCATAGACTCCACTTTCAGTGTTGCCCGACTTGAGGACAGCAGCACAATCCATATATGTGGTAGGCGTATCCTGCATCATGGCAGGTTTGGTCTCTGCAGAAGAAGTCACATTCATTAATTTGACACCACAAAATTGTACAACAATGAACCGCCCCCCTTGATAAATTCATGTCTTGGATTCTGGCCAGCACACAAAAAATACATCACTTTCATTGCTCCCATGTCATTGTGACTACTTTGAAAGTTTGGCACCTGGACAAGTCAATAGTTGGCTGTTCTATGTGATAGCAAATAGTTATTGAGAGACAGCAGTAGCTACTACCTTACCTACCTACCAGGTAATGATAGCACTTAACTCCCAATTGCTCTAGCAGAGCTGCTCAGTGGCCAACAGTACAAGACTGTGGTTGTATTGGGCAGCTCCCCGGTGTAGATGTGTTTTACTGTGTGTATGTGGTACAGAAAAAGAGCATGCACCCTTAGTTGACCTTGCCTATACAAATAAAGGTTCAAAAAACGTTATGATTGCCTATAGTGCTGACCCACCTCCAGCTGTGGTGACCGAGATGGTGTGAATGAGGTTGTTCACAGTCTCCAGTAGCTCCTGTTGCTGGTGTTGCAAGTTAGTGTTGTTGGAGGAAACCCGGAGCAGCTGCAGCTCCAGCTCTCCAATAATGGCTGTCTGCCTCTCAATTAGGACCTGAAGCTGCTCCTTTTCATCATGCAGCATCTTCAGCTCCACCTGTCTCTGCTCCTCTATCTCCCTCACCCTCTTCTCCAGGAAGCTGATGAGAAACAGGCTGCAAGATCAGCAATGGGCTGAACCCTTTCTTTGCACGTAAGACTGTATTGTTCGGAACCTCATGAACCTCATGATCCTCTCAATTCTTTCATCAATGACATTTCATTTATTGCCTTGTATGAGACACATGATTTATATGGTGATACCAGGGGTTGAAGATGTCCTTACCTGCTTTTGTCATTCAGCTTATTTATTTCATTTGTTTGGACAATTAGTTGTTTTTCCAGCTTGTTAGTTGACAAGGAGTTCTCAAGAAGTTGGCGCTCAAGTCGAGTTGCATGATTTATTACCTAGAGATAAAATAACCAGTTTTGTGAAGCAATTCACTTCAGCTGTTTCTCAGAGAAACCTTCAGATCGTAGTGAATTTTTAAATTGCACTCAGTGATTTAAAGAACGTATTAGGTACATGCTTTGTATTATCATTAAGTCAGATACTTGCCAGTAGTCTTGAGAAGGACTCAAGATTTTTGGAAGTTGCCATTTGTTTTCCCACAGAACAGAACCTGGCCTTAAGCTAAACTTAAGCTAAATGGGGATATGGCATGTTAAAATGAAAAGCTGATCTCTTCTGGATAGAGGAATATTTCAGATTGGTGTTATACAATTGTTTCTGACATTTCACAATTTTCGTATGTGATTTTTCTTTTTTTTTTTTTTTTACACAAAGAATTGCATGACAGCAATTTGCTTGGATCATCTACAGTTCAGTGGCTATTTCCATTTTTTTTATCTGACCTGGCAGGGGTTATGCTGTGTGTGTGCGCATCACATTAGAAATGTTATTAATACTAGAAAGGGCTACGCACCACAAGAGGCTTCCTCTTGTGGTGCGTATCTCCTAAGTCTTCACTTCATGTGTCCTGTTCCTGTATTCCATCAAAGGATTATGTTCAGCAGAAGCCCTGTTTGCAGTTTCCATCCCATTCTAGAGAGCACAAAAGCATGGCCATTAGCTAGATGGAAAACTGTGCTTTGTGACAGGAAAGAACAGAACCATCAAATTCCAATAAACCAGACATACTGAACATTGGAAATTGGACAGGGGTAGGTGCAAGGGGTACTGTCATAGAGCTTTATAATATAATCCATGTATTTTCACTGACTGACGTATTGAACTGAACTCATGGGTCGGGGACCTTGCCTCTGATTTCCCACTTTGGAGGAACTGAACTCAGCAAAAAGCAGGTTGTTTACATGAATCCGAGCTACGTGTCTCCAATGGAGCTGTTGATGTCTTTGAACAGACGGATGTCTGATTGTGACAAACTGATAGACCCTTTCTGTGGGAATACAATTGTGCTAATAACAGGAAATGCTGTACAGTTGGCTCACATAAGGTCATTGACGTTCAGCCATAATAATATACTGGCACAGTAGGATAATGTAGCCTATTTTTCTCTCAGTTCATTTTTTAGCACTCTCATTAAGCTACATTATTTAATGCAGTGTATCACACAGTGCACTCTGGCTTGCCTCTTTAAATGTAAAGAAAAGGAATGTTATCATATATTAGTACATTAATTTCATTAACAAAACTATCAGTAAACTTATGATAGTATATTTTAGTTAAGTGCATGTTTTTCAGCAACCTATACTTTGTTTCATGTAACACATCTGACATAGCTGATCCAAAGTGTACTATTGCACAGAATGACACTGGTGTTATCTACACTAATGCCTCTGCTTATTTAATTTATAAAGTGTGTATATATATATATATATGTGAAGTATAGCCTTACCTGTGCCTCCACGTTGGTCATTTTGCGTGTTTGCTCTGCAGTTTGACTCAGCAGGTTTGTTCCAATTTCAATCATTGTAACTGTATGGTTGTGTTGGATTTGGACCATGTCCTGCTTCATGCTGTCCTGTATGTAGTTCTCTAGCTGCAGGAAAGATGAAGAAGACTTTAGCTAGTTTAGCTACATCAGTAAGATAGTTGTAAGAATTAGTCATTAGAATGAATTACCATTGCTTTACAGTGAAGCTTTGCTATGCATGCATACTCCTTTTCAGCAAAACCCTGCTTTTACATGCATAGTTACACAGATTGAAACCTGGGAGCTGCCTAGTACAATTATTACTGTTGGCCACCAAGCAGCTTCGCTTAAGCATTTGCCTTGCTCAAGGCCACCTCATTCGTAGTTGTTGAGAAAGAGGGCAGTGTTACTCATTCGCTGTCCCCATATATACACTATATTGCCAAAAGTATTGGGACACCCCTCCAAATAATTTAATTCAGGTGTTCCAATCACTTCCATGGCCACAGGTGTATAGAATCAAGCACCTAGGCATGCAGACTGCTTCTACAAACATTTGTGAAAGAATGGGTCGCTCTCTGGAGCTCAGTGAATTCAAGCGTGGTACCGTGATAGGTTGCCACCTGTGCAATAAGTCCATTCGTGAAATTTCCTCGATACTAAATATTCCTCGGTCAACTGTTAGTGGTATTATAACAAAGTGGAAGCAATTGGGAACAACAGCAACTCAGCCATGAAGTGGTAGGCCACGTAAAATCACAGAGCGGGGTCAGCGGATGCTGAGGCGCACAGTGCGCAGAAATCGCCAACTTTCTGCAGAGTCAATAGCTACAGACCTCCAAACTTCGTGTGGCCTTCAGATTAGCTCAAGAACAGTGCGTAGAGAGCTTCATGGAATGGGTTTCCATGGCCGAGCAGCTGCATCCAAGCCTTACATCACCAAGTGCAATGCAAAGCGTCGGATGCAGTGGTGTAAAGCACGCCGCCACTGGACTCTAGAGCAGTGGGGACGTGTTCTCTGGAGTGACGAATCAC
>OOFE01041555.1:2262-12352 GCA_900323365.1 Monocentris japonica | reverse complement strand
TCTATTAGTTCGCATCGACTGTTGCCTTACAGGGATGTATGGCGGATATACACCGATCAGCCATAACATTAAAACCACCTGCCTAATATTGTGTAGGTCCCCCTCGTGCCGCCAAAACAGCTCTGACCCATCGAGGCATGGACTCCACAAGACCTCTGAAGGTGTCCTGTGGTATCTGGCACCAAGACATTAGCAGCAGATCCTTTAAGTCCTGTAAGTTGTGAGGTGGGACCTCCACGTATCGGACTTGTTTTTCCAGCACATCCCACAGATGCTTGATCGGATTGAGATCTGGGGAATTTGGAGGCCAAGTCAACACCTTGAACTCTTTGTCATGTTCCTCAAACCATTCCTGAACAATTTTTGCAGTGTGACAGGGCGCATTATCCTGCTGAAAGAGGCCACTGCCATCAGGGAATATCGTTGCCATGAAGGGGTGTGCTTGGTCTGCAACATTGCTTAGGTAGGTGGTACGTGTCAAAGTAACAGCCACATGAATGCCAGGACCCAAGGTTTCCCAGCAGAACATTGCCCAGAGCATCACACTGTCTCTGCCGGCTTGCCTTCTTCAAATAGTGCATCCTAGTGCCATCTCTTCCCCAGGTAAACGACGCACACACACCCGGCTGTCCACATGATGTAAAAGAAAATGTGATTCATCAGACCAGGCCACCTTCTTCCATTGCATGGTCCAGTTCTGACACTCACATGCCCATTGTAGGCGCTTTTGGCGGTGGACAAGTTGCGTTGCACTTTGTGTTCTGACACCTTTCTATCATAGCCAACATTAACTTTTTCAGCAATCTGTGCTACAGTAGCTCTTCTGTGGGATCGGACCAGATGGGCTAGCCTTCGCTCCTCACGCAGATCAATGAGCCTTGGGCGTCCATGACTCTGTTGCCAGTTCACCGGTTGTCCTTCCTTGGACCACTTTTAGTAGGTACTAACCACTGCATACCGGGAACACCGTTTTGGAGATGCTCTGACCCAGTCGTCTAGCCATCACAATTTGGCCCTTGTCAAAGTCGCTCACATCCTTACGCTTGCCCATTTTTCCTGCTTCCAACACATCAACTTCAAGAACTGACTGTTCACTTGCTTCCCAATATATCCCACCCCTTGACAGGTGCCATTGTAACGAGAAAATCTATGTTATTCTCTTCACCTGTCAGTGGGTTTAATGTTGTGGCTGATCGGTATATGTCAACAAATTGATATATCGGTCTAACCTTTGATCATTTAAAAACATGACAGAGTTGCATGAATGCAGCGGCGGATGTCGACAGAGAGCACTTCATCTAACTTTGAAGTATCACTGGCACAATAAGGGCGATACTCACTGTCAAGAGATTGATTTCCAGGCGTGTGCCAAATCTACCGCCAGATCGGGGACCAGTGTTTGCTAATAAAGCATTGGCTGCGGATGAACCTGCGGGCTCCTGTTCAGCCAGCACATGCATCTGTTTAATTACTCTGCTCCCTAATTGTGTGCAGAAGAATTAAATTAACAAACGGCAAGGCCAAATGTGATCCGCAGCCATGCACGTGCACGCACACTGTAGGTTCCAGGAATCTTGACAGAAGAGGGTTTGGGTTTGGTTGGCCTCAATATGTGTCCAAAAATATTATTGAGAAAAATAAGCTCATTCCTTTGAGATTTTAATCTGTCACTATTCATTGCATTATTTATGTATGTATTTATTTTTCCACCTCAAGTTCCTCCTAGAAAGAGAAAGAAAAACTGCACTTTCAGTAACAAAACGTGCATAATAGGAATAGGCATCTAATTCATGGTTTAGCTTTTGGTGCAAAATTGAAAGGAGTGTTTGAAACATTTCATGTGTGTGGTCTGACCCGTATGGTGCATCGCTGCAGAACGAAATCCTTTGTCCTGTTCCTGTGGGATCCTGCTTCTCTCTTCATTCCCACAATGGAGGTCAGGACATCTGATGCACACACACACACACACACACACACATTCACACACACATACCGCTTGTGCACATGTGAAAGTGCACACGGGCCAAGACACCCACGGTAGTCAAACCCACTTTCCGCTGGCAGGGAAATCTCATAAATCTTTCAGTCTCGTCCCAGCGGCTCCGGCTTCACGCTCCTGTGGGTCGCATCAGACCTGAGAATCGCAGGTGACCTCTGCAGAGGAGGCCATGAAACACACTATTACACTTCCACTTGCCAGCTTCCCATGATGCAAATTTGCTTACACACACACATAAAAAAAAAAAAAAATCCATATTGTTGATGGCGATGTGCAAAAAAATGTGCATGCAGTCTGGGGTTCAACCAATATGGATTTTTGAACGCCTATACGGATGATATTTTTGGAACGAAGCTGGTAATAGCAGATATCGTCTGCTAATATTCAGTATCTTTAAATTTCAAGTCTCTGAAATATCAATTAGACCATGGTACACTAAAACTCTCCACTGAAACCCAGGGTAGTCATAATTATGATGATAGTAATAAAACATACTCATACATACTTGTGTGGAATCTGATCAAAAATGATGTCTTATTAGAATCAATGAGACAATCCTACACTGCATCGTCGCCATAATGAAGTGTCAATCGGAAAGGCTACATGACTTAGCTTACCGATCACACAACTTGCTCTTCCATTCATAACCTATTGTCCAATCGGGTTTGAGAAGAACACGCCCTTTCATCTTGTGTCATCCAACCACCCACTGACACACCTTCTTTCGCACCTACTCTGGGAACCAATCAAATCAATACATTCCTATATTTACTCCCTCAGCTGTTCCCGTATGTTGCTGTCTCATTTGATCTCAATAAAAATCATAAATTTGTAAAACCTAGTCTCTCCTGATTGAACTGCAGTCCGGGTATATGAAAACCGACCTCGCCGCGTGTCCAGCATGAAGACAAAATCGGGATCTGCCGTATCAGTGGCAGGCGTGGTTTTTGGCATTGCGGAGCTGTGCCTCAGTTGTCTGGCGACCCTTAATGAGACCTAACGAGCCAGAGGAGCCTAACGAGGGTTAACGAGCTGGACGACCCTGACGAGGGGTAGCGCTTGCTGTTATGACAGTGTGTTGCACTGCATTAAGGCCAGGCTCTTGTTGACAGGGAGGAGGCTGGACAGCCCGCGGAGGCTTACTAAGGCAGGGGCTCTCAGCCCATTTCATGTCACCGACCCCCAAATAGCCTCACGTTGCACTGCAGACACCCATTTGGTAGGATTTTGTCAAAGGAACCCATATGGGATGATTTTAGTTGTTGATTTAGTATTGAATTGTAGAACTGTCTACATTGTAGATCTATGATTATTCTCTAATTGGGATAATTTCTAGTAAATTAAATTGCTGTGAATTTAAAGTAATAATTTACATTTTCACATAAACAAATGTCAGTTTTGTGACTCTGTATCTGATTGATATAACAGAATAGTGACTGTTCATTCAAGCTTTTACATTTTCTGTTAGAAATCGGTCTCAGGTACGTCTTTCCCGGAAAAAAATCTTCTGGCACACGGGAAGTGATGCGTTTTACATTTCCAGTTTGTTTGGAATAAACAGAAGGATAACTGGGTAGTTAGCATGAGCAGCGATAGCCACCGTGGCTGAACAGACAAAGAAAAAAGCGCCACCTACAGAATTTTCATCAACAGAAAATCCAAGGGAAAAGGTGTCGCAGTACTGGACACACTGTTTGATTGACAGGTGATCTCTGGGATGTGCAGTGCAGAAACACCACAGCAATGAGCACTGAGCACTAACCCTGCAACCCCCTCATGGACCCCTGGAGGTCCCTGGACCCCCACTTTGGGGTTCACGCAGGGTTTACAGGCTGGAAGCAGGGGGAACTCTTCCTCTTCTGCTGCTTTCACTTGTGCATCTTGAACAGCACAATAACAGCATAATGTGGCCACAGCAGTATCATCCATAGGAAAATATGTCGGGCTGGGGGAAAACAGTTCTCATTAACCTCTGGGTGGTGTTGAGAGCGGGGAGCAACAGAGACTCAGCTTTAATATTAAAGGGGCTTTACCCTTCTGGTTGTTATTATGAATACAGTATGTGCAGTTGTTGAGGAGCTCTCCTGGGCCATGGTGTTTTTAATAAAGCCTTACATCTACTCTTGTGCACAATATAAACAGATTCCAGAGCAGAGCAGGAGACATAACTTTGGGGTTGCTAAGAGCGTAATGAAATAACTTTTCACTGCGTCAGTCTAGGGTTTAGGCCATGATCACGCTATTTTGAAAAAAAGGCTGAGCCATGGCGACTCTTTCATGAAGGAATAGCCTAAAGAAATCTATAATATAAAATAAAGCATTGTCTCTTTTGGGGTTGACCCTCCGCCGCTAACGTCAAATGGAGACAAAATGAGCAGCGCCCGGAGGGAAGTAAGCAGCCTCTTACAGTTTCCTGGTGAGTAACGCTGACTTGAGGTAAATCCTCCCACATAAGGAAGCAACATCTCATATTTCTGCCTTTTATGTCTCCGAGACACAAATGAGCTCTTATTTTTAACACTAAAATTAAACAAGGGAGAAGAGAGAAACAACCACATTGCAGCTCATGGTGATCTCACTCTGATCAGGACAACAGATCTCCAAATCTCCTGAACATGAGACCATGAGATTAGAGAAAGATCTCAAACTCAATACTGTTGCATTTTACTATTGAAGCCATGGGGCCGACAGCCATATAGTCGGAGCTTATTACCATTATATATGTCACATGTTAGCATCTTCACATTGATCTCATAAAGTCTCAAGAATCCTTTCTCTCCTACTGTATGTAGCTTATTTTGCAGATGCTTGCTAAACAATGCAGAGGGGAGGCAGGTATTGTGAGGTCACAATGCCTCCGAAGAAGACACATCATTTCCCTTGCGATACATTTTAAAGCAGCTCCATCCATAGATGATCTATGCACGCATTATCATATTCCCTTGACATTCCAGTATGTCATATGTTGTGGGGATGGAATCCGCAAAGTGGTCTCCTACACGCAGTGATTGAAGATGCTATCTCCACCGTTCAATCTTGCTTCTCATTGCTGTTATGTTTGATGAATCGCTGGCTTGACATACAATTCCTCCGATCTCATTTGGATTGCCTGTAGCTAGACGGGCCTGGCGCCATTACACTCTGACACACACACACACACACACACATACACACTTTTATCTTGTGAGAACCATCCATTGCTACATTCATTCCCTAAACGTAACCTAATATAAACCTTAAACCTGATGTCGAATCCAAAACTAGAACCTTGAAGAAATGAGGACCGACCAAAGGTTGGAAACTCAAACTGGCTCTCACAAGATTAGAAGAACAATCTCACACACACACACAAATACACATAGGCATAGACAAACTTATGCTCCTAAACGCAAACATGTTAAACACCTGTTAGCATCACTCAAAGTCTCATCAGTCTCCACCCTTCATAAACACACTCCCTCCCATGATGCTCCAGAGAGCTGTTGCATGGCATCAGCCAGGAGAAAAGGAGCAGGTCATATGTTACTGTGCATCAATGCAAACCCAGGGAAACGCTCAAGTCGAGCGGGGGAAACAGACCTAGCGACAGATTGTGCTCTTATGATGACAATAGCAAACGGCGGACAGCGTTAACGGCTCTTTTCCTGGGTACGGGCGCTCTCTTATCGCTCATAAAGCGAGTCCCGCCTCCTTAGGCGTCCCCATTTGTGGGATAATGGTTGTAAAACTGTAGCGACGGTGCGCACGCAGATATGACGAAAGGCACTGAATCCCGGGTACTGCTCTGCTCCGACGTTTTCCTCATCTGCCTGCCCGCCCATGCGAGCGATGCTGATTATACGGCAACAGAGCAGATGTTCATTTTACTCGCCTCTCCCACACGCGGCACCGCAGCAACCTCTGTAGCAAACAGATCACTGGCTGTCAACAGACGCGAGTGTGTGTTTGTAGGAGGATAGACGGCGTCTTTTGTGAAACGATATACGACTATGAAAAGGAGTGAGCTTATCTGGATCAATAAGGGTATTGATCCAGATAAGCTCACTAAAACACATTCTTATCTACAGCAATGGTTTACACCCACACATTCAACCACAGTACAACCACAGTGTTCAACTGGAGCCGTGGGGGCTTTGTTGCCTTGCTCAAGGGCATCTCAGTGGCAGTTGTTGAGCGAGGGGAGAGTTTTACTCATTCGCTTCACTTCATCATTCACTTGCTTCTCTAAGCATTTGGCTATCTATGCATGTGTGTGTGTTCTTGGCTCAGTGTACCTCGCTCTGTCTGGCGGAAGGTAAATGTGGATGCCAGGCTCACTGCGATAAAGCCATTCAGAGGTTCACAATGTCGTAAGAGGCGTCGATGCTACATAACTCACACAGCAGGGAGGGAGAAAGCAAGCAGTCACGGTAAGAAGGGGATCAGCTATCAGATATCGCCATCAGGTCCTCAGTCTGTGCCTCACGAGCGAGACGCCCATCGCCGGCTCATCACCAACAGCAATACCAACACCTGCAGCGGGGCAACATCCCCGCAGCATCAGTTGAGAAGAATACACCCTTTCAGTCTTGTATCATTTCTTATCATCCAGCATTGGCAATTTTGTGAGGTGCAATGACAACGTTTCCCAGCCAACGTCAGTTTGGTAATTTCATTGACAGACTTGTGCCGGGATGGGCGGGGTGGCGCAACAGGGGGTGTGTCAATAAAAACCAGCTGGCTCAGTGGGATTTTGGTGTCAGTTTTGGGGTGATATCAATTATACTTTGTGGCTTTGTGCACGTGAACATAGACCTGTCCAAAATCCCACACACTGGTTATGTGCATGTTAGGCTATATTTTACCCACATTGAGGTAAATCCTTCACCCATGGACTAACTGAATGCAATCTTTTTAATGTGTTAAGCACATCTAACTATACACAATGAACTTCAATCGAGCCTTGAGTGTTTAGAACACTAAATGTAAAAGCAGTTCATGAACTGGCTGTAGGTTGAATCACAATTGTGTTGTATCAATCAGCCACAGAGTAGCAAAATGTTATTTATATGAAAAATTAACTAAACTAAACACTAAAACTCTCCACTGAAACCAATGCTACTACTACTAGTAGTAATAATAATAATAATAATAATAATGCTAAAACATAGTCATGCATACTGTCATGGATGTGGAATCCGATTAAAATGTGTTGAATTGAGTGTTGAAAAGTTTCATAATCCCCATTTGCTATATTCTTATTTATGTTCTATTTCTCTTTGCTGTATCCTATTACTATTTGATGACCCAGTTTGCTCACAGGGATCATTAAATATTAATCTAATCTAATCTAGAATCAATTCAGGTTAAGGGCTTCCCAACCATTTTAGTATTGATCAATTCTTCAATAAATACGTAATCAATCAAACTGCATCATATCCATCATTTCAGAGGTGGACGACACTGACTGGACCAATCAGTGTGGTTATTTTAATAAAAGACCAATATTGGCCCCATATGCCCGCAAACCAAAGGTAAATGTAAAAGAACGCCCATATGAAGATATAAAATTCCTGGTCCAATTCATAGGCTGAGAGGTTTTTGATTGAATGTGGGCGAAAGTGGCCGAGGAGTGACACAGCGTTGCAAATATAATGTCGGCATTTGTGATTTGAATGTTTTCCTCAGACTGAATTATCCATTCTCTAACTCTCTCCGTCCCGCACTTTTTACGTGATGGTCCAAAGAAGAGTACATGTGAAAAATGCTTCATGACTTGCACATTTCTTGAACTGCGAGAACAGAGACAGAGAGGGTAAAAAAAAAAAAAAACTCAAAAGGAGGAAAAAGCAGCTCCCATTACACTCTCGCCTCAGATTCAGTCCCATCATCACCCTCCCACTTTACCAGGCACTCTGCATGGCGAGGCTCTTCCCAAGGTCAGTAAACACAGCCTGAGCCGCCGCCTGGAGAGTTCTACCTACTGTATCTTCAGCCACGTGCTAGAAACCAAAGCAAACAAATGATAACCTCTTAACTGTGTGTGTGTGTGTGTGTGTGTGTGTGTGTGTGTGTGTGAGAGAGAGAGAGAGAGAGAGAGAGAGAGCGCAATAGGGGCAGAAGGCTGTTAAAGGTCAGGCCCTCCGAACATTTTCTCCTCATCAACATCCCTGCTAAAAGCATTGATTATTGTCTGGCCATTGTCCTTGTGCAAATGAAACAAATAGAGACTTGCTGACAAACAGAAATAGGAAGAGCGATTCTGACCACGGGTGTGTCTTGATTACTGGCTTCCTGTGATACTTAATTACTGTATATTTTTCCATTTCCATTCCATTCCAGGGACATTTGTAATGTATATTTACTCCTCATCCTTTCTCTCAATTTCAATTTAAAGCTGCTTTATTGGTGGTGCTTCTTACATAGCAAAAAAACAAAACAAACAACTGATAGCCTGATTCAGTTAGCAATCATGACAATGGATCAATAATATCTGGGATATAATGGACACATTTCTCAAAGGACTTCCCATCTGACCGAGCTATCGTTTTGCCAATATTGGCCTTTTATTGAAAGTGGTATCTGGTCCAGTCAGTCTGGTCCACCTCTGATATGATGAATATGATGCAGTTTGATTGATTACATATTTGTTGTAGAATTTATCAATACTACAATGGCTTTTATAGGAAGTCATTAACCTGAATCAATTCTAAAGAGACATTATTATTTGTGGTAGTAGTATTAATCTGGTCTGAATGCTGTTTCAGAGGCTTTTCCATCGTGATAAGAATACAATTATGGGGGAAACGCTGAATATGAAAATGGTTATTATGGTCATGGCAATTTAAAGTCATTGAATATTAGCACAAAATATCAGTTATATGCAGCTTCAATCCAAAAATATTGTACTGGCCTTCAAAAACCCAATCATAACTTGCATCTTATTTTTCCATTGTCAATGTCCCTCCTGTCTGAAATGTCTTTCTCCATGTTTGTTTGAACACAGTGGAAATGCCACCAAAGGCTTAATCCTCCTTTGCCAGGGGCTTTCTAATTCCCTCCCTATTGACACACCCCTGTCCCAGCGTGCTTGAACTGAACCTTTAACCCGAATCTTCCCTGGAGGGAAACGCACAATTAATCAGCTATGAATGGAGCACGATAAAAATGTATACGTTCTGAGGAGACATGAAGCATTTACAAGCATTTACGCCCCTGTCCTGCAAAAACATTTTTATTGACTGTTCTTAACCATGGCAATATCAGAGAAATGACTCCAGCATTTCTTTATTGGTTTCAATTTATCTGTAACAGGCGGAGGGGGCAGAGAAGTCCCGTATCTGTTAAATAAATCATGCACACAGCAGACACACACACACACACACACACATCCGCCTGCAGCCACAATGAAATGAAACACAACGCCAAGGGCGGATGTGCCCGGGCAAAAAATAAACAGCTGTCTCCCATCGTCAAGGAGAAGCTGAGGAACATGTTGCCCGTAAGGAGTATTATGTTGCTATTTCACCGACATAAATCATTTCTTCCTTGAAAAGGAAGGCATCTTTTGAACCGTTTGATCCTCTGTTTGAAATGTTGGCTTACACGACAGCCGTTAGGTGTTTTGATTGGTTACATTTTTCACAGACAAATGTTTCAGAGCTGCGTTCGATGATGTGGAAAGGGCAAAGAAGATTGAGGTTGCTTCAATTTCAATTTCAATTTCAACTTGCCTGATTGGCATGACAACTAAGTATGTTCTCCTATCTGGGCAGTGTTGGCGCCTGCGTGGTCCCCTAGTTCTATGATGACACTGACTGAGCTGTTGTTTTCTGTGATGCCCCACATCAAGTCAAGTCAAGAACTTTATTTGTCACATACGCATACAGGATGTGTAGTGAAATGAAAAAGTGGCAATGCTCACGGGATTGTGCAAAAAAACAATTTCAAAAGAAAAAACAGTATTTACAGCAAAAAACAAGGCACACTATTTACAATAAGTAACAAAATATAAAAGTAAAATATAACTCTTGTGTGATTATAAGTGTGTGTCTATGTGTGTGTGTGTGTGTGCGTGTGCGTGTATGTGTGAGTATGAGTGCAAAAGAGTGA
>OOFE01041548.1:0-18357 GCA_900323365.1 Monocentris japonica | reverse complement strand
CCGAAGGTTCACCTTCCAACAGGACAATGACCCTAAGCACACAGCCAAGACAATGCAGGAGTGGCTTAGGGACAACTCTGTGAATGTCCTTGAGTGGCCCAGCCAGAGCCCTGACTTGAACCCAATTGAACATCTCTGGAGAGACCTGAAAATGGCTGTCCACCGACGGTCCCCATCCAACCTGACAGAGCTTGAGAGGATCTGCAGAGAAGAATGGCAGAAAATCCCCAAATCCAGGTGTACAAAGCTTGTCGCGTCATACCCAAGAAGACTCGAGACTGTAATCGCTGCCAAAGGTGCTTCAACTAAGTACTGAGTAAAGGGTCTGAATACTTATGTCAATGTGATATTTCAGTTTTTCCTTTTTAATAAATTTGCAAAAATTTCTAAAATTCTGTTTTCTCTTTGTCATTATGGGGTATTGAGTGTAGATAGATGAGGGAAAAAATGAATTTAAATGATTTTAGCATAAGGCTGCAACATAACAAAATGTGAAAAAAGTGAAGGGGTCTGAATACTTTCTGAATGCACTGTATGTAGAAACCTAGCTATATTTAAATAACAGATGGCATCTATCTATCAGCTTTATTTCTAGTATTTTCTTTTTTCCTACAGCACCATGGTCAGCAAGAGGCATTTAGGTCAGTCAGATATCACACTTACAGCCTCTACACCTGTGTGCTATGAAACTTCATCATGGGTTACAGTACTTGAGAAAATATTTTTTTTTCTAAATCCTGTCTATTATGTATTGGTGCACCCCAGTTGCCAAGGCAACTTGCAAGTTTGAATTGATTGAACTACTTCACCTACTCTATCTCTACTACTGCTCATGTCAGTATCTGAGGAAATATCTTTTCACAAACATGCCATGGGACTGAATAGGGTCTGTGCCTGTTGTACTGTGTCAGTGATTGCATTTGACATAGATGCAGACTTACTGATTTTTCTTGCAACATAAATATGTCACGGGCTGCACTCTATAGATTTAGCTTTGCATGAGTGGGCATATTTGAGGTCATCCATCCTGCTTAGTTAGCTACTTATCAAGCAACACTAGCCCACACTTTTTAATTTAATTCAGGCAGGGCTTTTATTTTGGAAATTCCACAGTTGTCTTCTAGAAATGGAGAGGGTTTTTATTTGTTTTTACTATACCTGCAGTATCTGTATACAGTTGTTTCCATAACAGGCTAGTATGAATGGGAGGAATTTCAATTTCTGGACTAATCACTTTTATCATTATAAAACTGGCACATTACTGGCAAAAGCAAACTCTGGTCTACTTGTGTATCTTCCTGCAGCAAAATCTCATTACACAGCCACAATGTTTTTGTAAGGTAAATTTTTCACTGTGCTAGTAGTGCTGGCAAGCAGTGCCTCTGGATATGACGTTTTCCCTTCGCTTTTGTTCTTTTCTTGTCTCTTCTAGATGGAGAAAAGAAGGCTAAGAAGAGGTCGTATGAGGAGATCCAGCTGGATGATGAGGACTTTGCCTCCCAGAGCTCCCCAACAGAGCCCCCACAGGTGCTGGCCTAGACAGCCATACACCCTATGGTGGGGCCATTAATAGAGGGTGTTATGAAATTATGCTCACTTTTATGCTCACCATATTGCTCACTTTTCTAAATTATCCCTCCTTCTGCCACCCCACCCCAACATGCATACACACACTTTTCCTTTCTCTTATCTGCTCACTTACTGTACTGCATTTTTTTTTACTTCCTTCCTCCATTTTCTCTACTCAACTCTCTTCCCTACTTCATCATCCTCTTTCTCTTTCCTTCATTTCATCTTCCTCCCGCAGACAGCAGAGTTAATCCGTGCCCTACAGGAGCTGGAGAATGCAGCCTCTGGCGACTCAGCACTGCGTCAGCGCATCTCCTCCCTGCCTGCGGAAGTGCAGGACGTGTCACTACTCCATAGGATCACAGGTAGGAGGCAGGACACAGCCCACTATTGTGTACGTATACACACACATGTACACGTGCACCCACAAATTTGCAGTTACTGAAGGAAACCTGTTCCTCAGCACATACTCATTGGCTACTCAAGGAGTCATCATCATGGGCAACAGGGAGACGTAGTCTGTGGTGAGACCGCCATTTGACGGGAAAGCCTGAGTTAAACCCCTGTGCCAGCAAACGTCTGCTGGGGATCAATTGAGAGTCACACAAAAAAAACCTTTCCACATCTTAAAGTCAATGGCATGATGAGGGGTGAAAAAACCTCCACCTAGCAAAGGGAACAAAATAATGTTTGATATGCTTACCACTGATTGGTACTGTTTGCATTGGAGCTGGCTATATAATCAGTACTGATGGAAGACTGAATGTTCTCCATCTGAACCCTTTAAACTGGTGTTATTCAAGCATTGTGCCCCTCCTCTCTGTATGCTTTGTGTGCTTCAGATAAGGAGTCTGGGGAGCGGCTCTCCCGGCTGGTGGAGGAGGCCTGCATGCTGCTAGCAGACTACAGTGGCCGCTTGGCGGCAGAGATTGACGACCGGCGGCAGCTCACACGCACGCTAGCGCTCTTCCTGCATAGCCAGAAGGACGGCTTGGCCCAGAACGAGCAGAAACTTGAAGTGCGTAAATAATCACTTTTTCCCTCCCTGTCTATTCATCCAGTTGCTGTTTGTCTGTCTGCTTCACCTTTTTGGTATCATTCATTCTTTGTGTTAATCTATTTGTTTGTGTAGCTTTTTTCTCACGCTTATTGTTTGTCCACCTTTTGGATTGGAATTTCTTTCAGGATGTTCTATGTTTCTCCAGACTGATTGTTTTTTTTATTGAACCAGACTGTAAATTTTTGATTTGGTTGACAAGCAGTTTGGTTATAATTGGTTTTACGAAATGTGGGAAGATTCTGAGTTTGAGATTCCTTTGTCATTGATCAACTTCATTTTAACTCATTGTGTCTTACCCTGTGCATTTGTTAGAATGTCGTCCTTCCCACAAGGTAAGTATCAACAACTGCCTCAGTGTCATTTAAACTACCATCCACCGTATCAGTTTCTCTCTTGCTGTCTCAAAGACTATGGATGCTGTTTGTGATGAGTGTTTAACTGTCCAGCCTTTATCCACAGGACGTGAAGAGGATTAATTTTCCCCTGTGTGTATCTACACTTAATCAAATCTCTTGTAATAAAGAAAACAGGAAATAAAAAATAAAACTAATCTTGTGAGTGCTGTCATTTTGCTTTGACACCTGTTACTCCTGGTGATGCTTGCATTGTACAATCAAATTTTGCATTTCAAAGATGGTGTGTAAACCTTTCTTTGATGTAGACAGATACTAGCTACACACTTTAGGCTTAAATTGAGCTGTATTTAGTGGTAGGTATAGATGTGCTCAAAGGGAGGAAAACATTGGTTTCATATCATTACATGCCATACCAAGACTAGGAAAATAGCAACTAGGTTTCATGTATTTTTAGTTATTTTTAGTTAAAATTCTGTGAGATTTTTGGTAATGTTGATAGCATGACATATAATAAAGAAAATAAATGTGATATATATATATATATGATGGTGCAAATTCATGTTTCATATTGAACTGTGTAACCTCCCTGAGGACGATTGTGTTCTGCTTGCACAACAGTCCCTGCATGCATTAGTTTGGCAATCATACATGACAAACATCCAAAAATTAACACATTGAGCAAGACAGGGGCAGAGAGAATAAAACATCTGACACTTTAGATGACAATGTATGTTTGTCATAACATTAGTGCCAGCAATTATTTGAAGTGCAGCTATAATAAGATGGAAACATTTCTATGGGTGTCAGCGTCAGCTTTGCTCCTTTGGTGACTGACCTTGGGCTGTGTGCCAGGATCCTTCTTCCTGTGTACATTTCACACACAGACTAGGGCCACTTACACACGACATCCAGCTTTCTTGTTCTGAAACTACTACAAATCAATGTGAAATAAACTTAACTCCTCACGTCTAGTATATTCTCAAAATGAATTGGAGGAGAAAAGGTTTCTGTGTTGATAGCTTCCAATGTGTTTTGTAGGTGGAAGTGAGAAGAGGTCGTGTTGATCATGCAAGTTGACCATGAACTTGAGATAAACTCTAGTGATGCAAAGTGTTGAATGCACAAGAAGTTTGTTCATGGCCTAAAAACATTTGAGGAACTTTTTACAGTTATGTTTGACAGTACCCAATTGACATGGTCACACTGAGCCTTTACATAGAGATTGAGCTGTTACATACTCATACTTTTTTTCTAGTCAGACTAACCGTGAGTAATCGATAACACACAAAGATAATAGATGGAGCAATTAAACCTCAGACCTTTCAGTTGTGCTGTATTCTGTATATAATATAATGGGGGAAAATGACAATGACAGGCAATTTTGATGACAAAACCTTGAATACATTTTTATTCAGTCTTAACCTTAACCTCCAAGGTGTTACTAATACTAAAAAAAAATCCTTTTTTTCCCAGATATGATTGCATTTGGGGCTTGAAACACAAAAGACACAAATGATAATATCACTCACAACATTCAGACAATAAGGTTTTTGAGTGCTGATGCATCTTTTCTGGCGTTGTTTCAGGAATACAAACGCAAACTGGCGAGGGTGACCCAGGTCCGGAAGGAGCTGCGTTCCCGTCTGAACAATCTTCCAGGGGGGCTCTACAACCCTTCAAACTGACGACTCACCTCTGCTCTCCCCTGCTGACCGGATACCCTGGCCCTCCTGCAACTGAAACATCTCACCCTATCATTTACCTGTTCTCTCAGTGAACTTTGATAGTCATTCTTGATTTTGGGAACTCTCACCATATAGCATCCTGACATTTCCATCCCGTCTTAAACAGATTATTTCTCCATATGTCTGTTATTAAGAGAAAAGTCTTCTCCCTCCTTTCATCAGCTCATCCATTTCTGTAGTATACTATCAATACACTGTAAAGTACGATTTGTAACCATTGGTCACAGGCCCCTCATGCTTTGGCCCCTGCCCACCCTACATCTTACATACATCCTTCCAGTGGTCAGGATGAAGCTGGTGTGATATTATTTTTGTATTCATAGTGACTTACGATAATGCACCAGAGGCTGTGTAGTAGTGCTCCCAATTAATATATACCCCAAGTGTGATATTTCATAATCAGTTGCAGTATTTTGGAGTGCCGCCATAACCTGTCTTTGTTTTCCTTAGCAAGTGCTGTAAATGGTTCTAGATCATGGCGGCAGGTGTTCAAGATGGGATTATTCAGTACAGTATATAATGGCCTTTAAAGAGATAACCATACTTGGGTTTACTCATGAAATCATGCTGAAATTGAGTAGTTGGAGATGTTTCTGGAAGCAAACCAACATATGTGATTATATTTCACATAAAACCTCTTAGGAGAGGTAAAACATTGTTTAGTGTACATATTCAGAATTGCATGTAAATACTATGAAGTTGTTTGTTTTACCTGTTTGTCTTTATGATTTGTGTCCATGTCTATATGGCTTGTGAAATGGTCATTCAGAAAAAATATTGAGGCCTCTCTATTGATTGGTGACAACTCTGTAGTTGCTCACAGCTCCACTGTATTGAGATAATGAGTGGAGCCAGCTTTGTTGTGTTCTTGTTTACTGTATCATTACTGCTTCATAATTTTATCCTCAAGTCTACTGAATGTTGCGCAGCTGCCTCACACTGCTTGACAAGTGCCCCCACAGTTTACAAAACCAGACTTTATAACAACAGTTTGTTTTTGTACATACATAGCAAATTCTTCTTCGAACCAAATAAACAGAAAAATGTACCACTCTCAATGTTGTTTGCAATATATGCCATGGGATTTGGTTGCAATTGCGGTACTGCCCAGCAGGGGGTATAAGCGGTTATCTACAAGGTTATTTTACTCATTGTGGGGACAGAGGGTACGCTGGTTTTGGTTCACGTGATTGTCCCTGAGGACGGAGTTTTCACAGTTGCGTAATGAGTCCGCTCATGTGGGCTTCCGTGGTTACCGTCACGTGCACACAGGAAGTGGCGTTATCGCAAAGACGTAACGTAAATAACGACGATACTTAACTAACCAGCACAATCTGGATATAAATCATTTATTTTAGTGAAATATTGGTTTAATTAGGTGAAGTCGTTACTACGTACCTTAGGCTGCGTTAACTTAGGTTACATTAACTTAGCGTTAGGTAGACACGTTGCTAGCTAACGTTAGCTAGAAAACAACAACAATGGAGTGTCTTGAAACACCGTACGAGGTTGAGGCTGAGGTTGAATTCGTTGATTGCCCGGTAAGCTAGCTAGCAGACACGTTTTCAAGACCGCATCAGTATAATATTCATGATGACTGAATTGTAGCGTTAAGCACAATCCACATATATTCGTTTAGTTCTCATCTGTGACTGGCTTGAATTGCGGTGTTTGTTCTGCTGTAACTTAGATGATATACAAGATGCCAATGAACATTTTGAATTTTTTCTCCAGATCTGCAATAAATCCATAAGGGACGATACCTTGTATAAGATACACCTGACCACAGCGGGACATCTGAAGGTACACAGCACAATCTATGGATGCAGATAGCTTTTTACTCATTGAATTTAAATGTTGAATTATTAAAATGCTAGATCCATAATAGAATTAGGGTGTCTGTCATTATTTCTAATTTAGTCAATTGCGAGTCTTCTCTCTACAGGTTCAAGAGAAAACCTCAGCACAAACCAGGAAGTGCACAAACGTGATATCTTACAGCTTTCTCTGCTTTTGTCTACACCTGGGGACCGTTATTTCTCACTTGATACTGATCCTCATATCGAATGATTTATCATTAATAATGTCTTCCCACACTTTGACATCCAGTGGCTTTGCATGGGGACCTCCTTAGATTGGATTGGATCGGATTGGATTCCTTGCTTCCTTACTACGTCATGCATTGTGGTGGAAATTGATGTTTGGAAGCATGTTGTGGTGCTGGTACAATCAGTGAGTGCTCCCCAACAAAGATAGGCAAAGTGTTCTAAATTTAGCCTCAGCCAGACTTGAACTGCAAATCCCGTGCACACAGGCACAATGTTGCCTTGTACTTAACACAAAGAGGATGTATCTCAGGTAGCACTATCATCAAAGTGTCTCTTGCTACCTGAATCAATATCTATAAACCATTAAGTCTGCATGCTCCAACCTACAAATCATTGCACATTTCGGCAACACTGTCAGTCCAAAACCATCTGGGAGAGTGGATTCCTATGAACATTTATGTTTTTCACCATCTTGAAGGCTGTATCAAGGTCATTTTGAAAGAGCACTCTGTTCACCTTGCACCTTGGTTACGGTACATACTGGGAAAATGGACATGGTGGTGCAATCGGGTCCATGTTGTATTCCTGTCAGACTTGATTTCCATGTTGCAGCCCGCACATCATTGTACGTGGATATCCTTTGTTTCGGTTTAATGTTTGCAAAGCTTTTGCAAAGCTTCACCTTTCAGAGCAAATTCTGACATCACTCACAGTACATATTTCTCCATGTTATTTTGATGAAGCTAAGCCTTCACCAATGTCCTGGCCAAAATCTATGTGGACAGTTTTCTCAACCACAGGACAGCAAGGCATACAGGCAAGCACGCTTTCTGCACTCAGTTTGCAGTCAACAGTCATTGTCGTGCTGTCAAACATTTTGTGATTTCCATGCTTTTGTTAGGAGTAAGTGCCAATTTGTTTTTCCATTGGAATGCACTAACCCCAATGCCAACAAGTGGAGCTGAGTTGTGATGCAAAGCCTGTTTTTGCTGGAATTTACGCTTGCCGTATTGCATTTGGCATTGTGTGGAGCTGTTTCCTCTCCTAGTGCTGAACAAGTTCATGCAAAAGTGTATATTTTCTTTGACACACATTGTGATGTGAAAACCTTTGTTGTGGGAACAACTGGTTCAATGTTTTTAACAGAGAAAATACACACAATTGTCATCAGGCTACTGTTGCAAGACAAAAATATTTCCTTCTCCAGTCTTTACTGGTGCCACGATTTCTGGAGACCATCACCTCATGGCTGAACTCGCTTTTCTTTTGGTTCACATCAGTCTGATATTGAGACTCATAGCAGCAGTGACACTGCACAAATCCTTGGATATGATTATTTCTCTCACTACACTCTTGGAATGGTTGTTGATGGTTTTATGCATGACAACCAGAAATCCTGGTTACTTGTACCAGGGTGTTGGGAATAATGGAAGAAGAGAAATGAGATTAGATCAACTCCAGTGGAGTCAGATCATCAAGTCAAGTGATTCTGGTCATTCTGATCTAGCAAGAATATTTTGCTTGTGGTATTCTGTGTACTTGAAGTTTTTTACAGTGATGGGGAACAGTATTTCTTGAAATACCCTCTACCTTTGCTGGTGTGTCCCTTCAGTCATTTGTTTCATTTGGAGGATGTCACTTGGTGATGGAAAAACTTAATTTCCAAAGGTTCTCCATTTTGCCCATTCATTGGGTGTTTGACCACTTCTTTTCTTTTTTCTTATGAGAGAGAAATGGATAGCATTGGACTACATTTACAGTTGAATTTGGTCATTAACACTTGATATGACCTTCTCAGGATCATCCTTGCATTGTGACTGCATAGGACTGACTGCAGTTTGTGATGTGCGATTACATTTCAAAATTACATTTTAAAAACTAGACTAAAGGAGGGCAGACCGCGCATTCTCCTATTCTGTCTAAGTAATCCCTATTAAACTTAAATTCAGTAAGTAACAAAGAATAGTGAGCATTCAAATGCTTTAGTTGACTTGGGAATGTAAATAGAAATAGGTTTACATGCTGTCACCTTTACCACACCTCAAATGAGCTGTGGTTTTGGTTAACCATTATGTTTAAAAGGATTGTGTGTTTCCATGATATAACCCTCTGTTTGTAGCCGTGGTGAACTTGGCCACTCTAACCAGTGGCCAGTTTACCCAGCACTGATTGACTTGATTTTTATTGCTTTCCCTTTATTCCTGGCAGAAAGAGGATGCCTTGGTTGCTCAGGGTAAGTAGTTTTCATCTTCAGTCTGTTCAGCTTGAGTCCGTCCTGGCCTAGAGTAAGTTTGCTGTCTCTTCTGACAGGTTATTAAGTCTGCACGTGACTGTAACAGAGGTCACTCTAATCTGTTTGTATTTTGATGGACAGTGTTATCGGTCTTGGTCCATCTATGGTTTAAAGACTATTTCCTATCTCTTCAGATGGGTTATTAATTCTACACATCAAGGACAAAGGCCACTATTTTCTGGAGGGTTTTTTGGACAGCGTTGTTGGGAAACATTCCAATATACATTTATTGATTGAAAATTATATTGGATCTCTGCCGGACAATTTTTCATCACAACTGGTTTACGGAAAGAAGAGTGGATTGTGGTGTACGCTCAAAGAAACGCAAGTGGGCTTCAAGTTGTTTCAACAGAGGGAAGCAATCGTGGCTTGGTCATACTTTAAAAAAGCAACAAAAATCTTTTGCAATCTCTATTCTTGGGAAATGCAAGTGGCATCAGCAATTTTTGCTGCAAAGGAGTCTAGAGTGAATTCAGCATAGTTGCGAACTGATTACCCAACCATCACGTAGGGTAAAAACGCTTGGGCACCATGTTTCTGTATTTGAAGATGCTTGCACAACAGCATCAAAGAATCATGAAATACAGAATATTTCGCTCGAAAAGATCACTACCCTGCCGATGTGGAGGTTCACTCAGTGGTGCAGAATTTGAGGACCATAGAGTTCAAAGCTGAACCAATGGAGACTACACAAAGACATGTATGGCCGCTTATTCGGGGTCCTCAAATTTATGTTGTCCGTGTCTACACTGAAAGGTTCAGTCCTTTCAGTTGTAGCTGCAGTATACCATTTGCTGCATATACAATATTAACCCCAATATGATAACTGCATTTGCAATTGCATTTGCCGGCCAAGATCTGAGATTTCCCCTCATACTGATATCTCTTTGCATATTTCATATGCATGGCATATGGGCTCACCCACCAGCAAGGGTGGAGTAAGATGGTTGTGGCATCAAATATACCGAAACACGTTACAGGAGGTCTTGGCTAACCAAGGAGTAAGAGAAGACTCGATCATCAAATAACGCTCTCATATTATTTGAGAGTACCGAGGTTTTGCTCACACCTCTCAGAATATGGGGTTCCAGGATGGGGAGCTGAAACCACCAAGCCCCTCAGAGGTGATTAAACTCCCATTGTTTGAGCTAGCTTTGGATTTTGAACCAGTATATTTACCTTTTTAATTTACTGGTCCAGTACCCTTCCTTCTCAATCATTGCCCTGCAAAGACATAAGCTGTGGTTATTTAACCACAGTTTGGGACAATAGTCCGTCTACTGTCATTGTCATTTGGGACTTCCAGTTTTTCTAATCACATATAAAGAACGGGCTCTTTATTCTGTGATATGTACGTGTAAGGTATGTGACTATGAAAGGATGCTGCCTTGTGGAACAATGGAAGAGTTCCTTGGATATGTGCAGATAGTCCATACCTAACTAATGTGAAACCAATGCAGAGAACACAGGACAACAGAAAGCTGAAGAACCACAGCAATTCACAGCTGCCAGAGAGGAGCCAAATCTTTTCAGCTGCAATCATCTCTTTGAATTCTCTGTATTCATACAGTGTATGAATGTGGATGGCAAGGAGTGGAGCCTGTCTGAAGTTTTCATTCCTAACATGAGGCTGGTGGCCCTTTTTGGATTTTAGCTGGTATTAAAATATGGACTGATACACTTCATTGACATCCTTCAGTAATCAGGGATATAAGGTTATAGTGCTTACTGTAACAATGTTAATGACAAATTTGCTAAAGCAATATATCAGTTAAGTGCAACTTTGTTTTTTAGAATGCATACACTAAATATGAGGTCATTATAAGTAAACTACTCAAAATGTCACACCAAACTGAAATCTAGATTTATTATATTGCAAGAGCCTAAAATTGAGATGGCTTGGCTTTAAGATTTAAAGGGTTTGATCTATTCAACATAGTGAGTGAATCATACATAAGATATCTTCTTGATATAAACTGAACTACACACACAAGTTATACCATGTCTATATTTTCACTGCACTGCACGTCTAATTATTTTATGATCTAAAAACTGTCACTGTTGTAATGTTTATCTTTCTTCTAACTGTTATTGTTTGGGTCTATCAGGCATTGCTGTCAGGGATCACATTGTACCACATTTCAGTGACATCATGGACTACCTACAATACCTGAAGCTTGATGAACCCATCATTGGTGAACAACTTAATAATCACCTTGAATCAGTTTGATTTTATTCCACATGCTCATTTTATCACTGTTTAACACTTTTGTTTCTCTTATTTCCTAGGTTTGAAATATTTGGAAGAAGTGCCTCGTACAGATAGTAGAGACCCTCAGCAAGGCCCCAGATACTTTTGTAGGCTGTGCGATCTGGATGCAAACCTACCCAATATGGTCAATCACATCATTGGACGTAAACACCGGCAGAAATATCTGGTAAGGTGTCATGCACATATTCAGAAAACACTGAGATTTGCACTAGCTGAAAAAATGAGACCTTACTTTGGCATTACTTTGATGTTACTGTAGCAGACGAAACGGCCAGACTTGGTAACCTGGGACAGAACAGCCATGATGAACCAATCAGGAAAGGTCATAAGAGCCAAAGCAGAAGTGGTAGAGAGACAGGATGGACAAGGAACTCCGAAGGTGGGTCACAGGAATAGACATACAGACATGCATATCATCGAATATGACTACATCTGATCACTGAACAATCAAAGCGATTTGGAGAGAAACAGAAGTTGTTTGTGGAATTTACAGTTTGTTAATGGTTGCTTTTTTGTGTTTTAGCCACTGAGAAAAAACAGGACCGTGGGCAAATCAAACATCTCAAGAGGTACATTGTTTTACTTTGAATTCTGTATATGAACAAAAAAACTGTTTGTGAGGTTTTACTCAAGAAATGGTGGTAACAACATTGAAGGATAAATCAAGCCAAGTAATTGTTTGGCTCTCTGAGCCTATTTCACAGAAATAACTAAAGGAGTAGACCTGGAAGTGTCAGGCTTTGATGAACATGATTCAAAATTTAACAAAATATTAAATGGTTAAGTGGGGTATGGCCGGAAAAGTTTGTGAACCACTGGCCTAGTCCTCATCACATGCAATCCAGAAATCATGACACCTGAATTTTCTGAAATAATTTACAATGCATTGATTGGAGGCTATTGATGGTGGGTTATGGTAGAAGCATTGTTGCCTTCGTAAAAGTCATGATGTGGCAGGTGACCTTGGCTTGGTAGGCTGCCAAAGTTAAGTGCATATAGTGGAAACACAACATTTATGTTTTGACTTTGCTACCTGTTTTACCTAGTGGCCTATTGTATGCACATTGGGAGTGTGTTTGCTTTTTGTAATTATGGATTTGGTCATAGTGCCCACCCATGAAAACAAAATGTTAATCCACTGGATTCATTATGACAAACTATCAGACTCAGGTGTGGGGAGTTTTCTCAAAATGATTTGTGACAAAATGATATATTTACTCTTTCCCTCCAGTTTTGCCAAAGCAAAAAATGGACAAAAATGTCCTGCAGAGTGTTGCCCAACTAGGTGTGCCACCTCACCCACAACAACTGATGGATTATCAGGGTGAGTATACCCATAGAGGGAGGCATCCTCTAGATGATACAAACGCACCCCCCTTACATGACCCTTACATGTTGGCGAAAATGGAGAGAGAGACCTACCTGAGGAAGGACCCCCTCAGCCGAGACCTTATGGAAGAGAAGCTGCAAAGAGAAGATTTCATGGAAAGTGATATGCACAGACAAGACTTCATGGAAGGTGATTATCATAGGGAATATCACGAGGACTTTGTCGAAGATATGCATAGAAGTGACTTACTTGAGCTGGGAGATGTTCCCAGGCGTGGTTCTAGGGAGGAGATGCCCCATAGACATGCTTACCACGGAGATACTTACCCTGAAGAGGCTCCTCCTTACAGGAGGCCCTGCCCAGAAAGTGATCCCCTCAAGCAGTTCTACTCTGAGGAAGTTAAGCGTGAGCGAGTTCGTTCTGCTGAGGCTGCTGAGCCTCGTAGGAAGACCTCTGCATTACATGACCCTCGTGGGCCAGTCTATCCTGACGATGATCCTCACAGATACTCTTACCCACCAGAAGATTCTGAGCGAGCCTATCCAGGTGATGGTCCTCTTGGGCGAGTTTATCCTCCAGAGAAATCTAGCTGGGAGTACACTGATTATTCCCATGCTAGTATTCACTTTGATGAACACACCAGGAACAGAGCTGCTCCTAAGAATGCCTACTCTGCAAATGCCCACATAGGAGGCTATCCTGAAGAGGAGACACGAGACGGAGCTTACCCTGAGGACGAACTCCTTCGGTCAGTCTACCCAGAGGACGAACAACACCACTGGTCTCTGGACAGGGAGCCAAGCAGACATGGAAGTATGAATGGAGCATGCAGGCAAGGAACTGTTGATCCAGAGGCCAAGAGAAGGAGGTTTCCTGAGCATATGGAGAATGACCAGCCATATGACAAAGATCATTTGTTTGAAATGGTCAGAGCCTTTCGCCAGGAAAGAAGACAACCACTTCAAGAAGAGGCACTGGACAACCCAGGGCCTAGCAGAACAGGACCCCCTACCTCCCAGAGACCACTGGAACTTGCTAGAGCCATGTCTGAGATCCCAGAGCCATTCAGACGTTTCCTGGAAGGGGCTGGAAGTAACCAGGACCATGGAAAAAGAAAAAGGAAGAGTCGTTTCTCTGATGCCACTGAAGAGGAGGTGGAAAGGGCAAAGGGGATGTAAGTGTTCATTTACTTGGTATTTGTCTATAGACAACTGACTGTTTCCCAACCATATGTGACTGGCTGGCTAATATCTTTGGCATTAGAGTTTATGATATTTTTCTGAATGTTCTTAATTTCTATTTTAAGGCTAATCGATGCATATAGACCTCCACAACTGGAGTTTCATGGTCCTCCTAAACCAGTTCATGGACCAATGAGACCAGATGTCCATGGACCACAGAGACCCAACCCCTATGCCACATCACAGGTAGTCAATCATAAAACTATCCTCTCAATTCTGATGAAGAGTAAGTAGCTGCTGGGAATGATATATTTTTAACTAATCCAGATCACATGCTCATTTATGTGAATAAAACTGTTGTTGTGATGTCAAACTTATTCTCGTAGAGCCCATATCATACTGAAAGCTACCCAAGAGGAAGCTCCAAGTCTTTGTCAGAGAATACTACAGATACTGGGATTGACTTTGATTTGTTGGTAAGATCGCGAATCAATATCTGCACCATACATGGCAGGGATGTGTGCATTATACAGTCATTCAAGGATGTTAGTGAATGTTTATTTAAAAGTTATTTAAAAAAATCTTACCTATCACTGTTTGCCTTGATGTTTTCTACTAGAGAAACATTGAAATTGAGAATGCAGAAGAAGCTGACTTCCTCAAGAACAAACTTTGCAACCTTCTGAAAGAATTCCAAGCCAAAAAGTGTGAGAAGACTGCGGTATGTTTCTCCTTGCACAGCATATGTTGCTGTCCTCTCGGTGGATATACATAGCCTTTACTATAGATCATGTGGTTCGATTCTATTTAGTCAAAGGAGTTGAAATCAATTGAATAAGTTTGTCTATTCCTCTTTCTTGTAGTACAAAAGCCAAGGCCAAGCAGTTATCTCCAAAGACTACAACCATTTGAGCCAGGACCAACAGCCATCTGCACGAGGCCAGTATGAAAGAAGCTGCAGAGAAGGTCCAGAAGAAAGGCCTTTTGAGAAACAACCTAGGCGACCAGAGGAACGCTACTCCAAGGAAGTTCACAGAGGGAGAGGCTGGGAGGACCAGGAGCAATTACCAGAGGAGGAATTCCAGGAATATGGCCATCCTGTCCACAATGAACCCAAAAGCTCAAGCAGAAGCCGTTATGAAGGTAAGCTGTCAGATAATTAACATTGCAATCACAGTCAATTTGTATATCCACCTCAAACACAAATGACACTTTTCTCTGCAGCATTGCTGTTGCATCAAGCCAAACAGTGTTTTCCAGAACTATTTATACCTTGTGTCAATATGATAACACAAGTAATGAGTTTCGTTCTTTGGTCAGATTTGATAAAATGATATTGCTTCATTGTTTAGAAACATGGTTAAGAATGTGTGAAAACGCTTTATTTAAAACATTGAGTTGTCATAAGTATTTGCGCCTTATTTGTTTGTGGGTGCAGTAATTCTAGAGGCTATATAGGGCACTCTTGTGATTTATAATGAGCTACATATTCTGTTTACCTCTCACACGCTTCAAATGTTTATTTTTCCCTCTTGGTAAATCTTTTAATTCCCTATGCTAATTGTTTTCACTGACGAATCACATGTATCCTTAGCCCTGATACAGGACCCTTTGGGAGTCTCATCATATGGCTGTTTACCGCTCCCTATGGGAGGGCTAATGTATTGTCTCTTTTAGAGGTCTTTGGGCCGGCTGAAATGTACCAGCCAGCACATGCTACCCATCCAGAAGAACCACCACTGTACCCTGAAAGGTTCGAGGAACCTGTGCACCCTGATGATTATCCACCTCCTGCTGAGGAGTTTTTTGACCCCCACTCTTCCGCACCTCCCCTCCACAGGGATCAAGGATACAGGATGTATCGGGGTCGTCATCACTCCAGCAGCCTGGATAAAATCACCTCCACACTGTTGGAACTCGTTGCTAGGAAATAATTGTCAGCTTTCAATAAAAGTCCTGTAAACTACATATTTATACTTTTGATGGAATATTTTGTATTAGTTTGAAAACAGTTTGATGTTCCATTTCCTTTGATATTTTGTTATTGTTTTAGGTTATACACTGTTTGCGAAGAATTTGGTCCATCTCATTGGAAAAAAATTAATGCAAACATTAAAACAATGTTTACAGCAGCTACCATGTGTTTGGATTATTCTTATTATTATTATCATTGATAGCTTGTCATATTAAACTGTTGGACTGTGCCATACATTTGGGCATACATGGATTTAAACACAAGCACTGGTCCCATCTTAAAATTTGTGCTCATGTCTTATCTATTTATATTCCTTGTTGCTCTGTAACGCATCTTGTGATTAACCTGTTAAGTTAAAAGAAAAATAATTCCTGACTGGCCATCAGTGTACTACTTGTATACAAGTGAGTTTATAAGAACACGTTCGAGAATGGTGTCCTTGCTCAGTAGACGTAAGTGGAAACGTCAGCGCGTACGTACGTCAAAGTCTTTCCGGTTCGAGTAGTAGAAGCCATCTTGTTTCCCGTTGCTAGCTAAATAAAATAAATAATAGGCTGAGCCGGACTTCACTTCGAACCCGTAAAACAAAGTGAGTAAGAAATTAAAATAAATGTGTGTGCAAAATGTTTACGAGCAAGCATTCCGCGTTGGGTGGAAGTAGGGGTGATTACTTCGCTTCTTTTCATTTGCTCTTCTTGACCAATAGACGATTGTTTTGGAAGATGAACATAGGCGCCATTTCCCTCCCCGCTCTCTGAGGCGCTTATTGGTGGCCCGCTGAAGGGATCACAGGCGGTCAAGAAACTGCCATACTGTGTCCACCATGTTGGCTCTTGTGTATATGCTCGTCAAATGCACTGGCTATTTCTACTTGATCCCGAATGGCGTCAGTTGCAGAACGAACTTAGCCCTAGAAACCTTGATTGGTGGAATCTAGTCCGGGGTTTGATTGGTCTGAAGGACAGATCCAAACGTTGTCTTTATTGGTTAGACTGCTTCTTCCCAGCTTTGTAAAGCTTTGCAAACTTTCGTTTGATGACATTACTCGTTGTCCAGTGGTGAATTCACCTGAACTACGCATGCTGCGGAGGGTCACCTATGATTTACCTCAATCGTCTGTGTATCTCCGACAAGCTAACATTAACTTCCCTGCTGTTAGCTAAAAGTCACGGACAACAATGGCCAACTTGCTAACGTTAGCCACTAGCAAATGGGTGTGTGCATTTATCATGAAAAAATACTGGTTTAGGTGTTGCGGTAGTGAGTGTGGAATAAGCGTTAAAAAAGGTCATTTCTAAATATAATCCAGTACAGTTTTTGCTGTTAACGTTACCGACCTGCCCCCCCTCCCCTTTAAGCACAACTGACTTCTGATTGACGCTAGCTAGTACCACTCAATGATGAAGTAATGTATTGCCAGCTTGGCTAACTAGCTTGGCATTGGCTACAGTCACTTAAAAGCCATTCTGCCCTGTCAACCACTGTTGATGTTAACCATTAACATGAACATCTAGTTGGATTACAAACATACTATATACATAGATAAAGTTTTGTCATTGGTAGGTTAACCAGCAAGGTTACTGTAGTCCCAATGCTCGTTACATTGTGCTAAATATTTTAAAGTGTAAATCTCAAGACTGTCTTTGTTCTTTTGCTTAAATTGATTTGAGTGATAGGCCGCTCTCCTCGAACTGATACATTTCCACGTGCCACATAACGCTTGAACAATGAGCAAATGGCTTAAAACCTAATCAAATGTGCAGCTTCACATTGAAGAATGTCTTATTTTACCTTAGTATTTAGTTTGGATTTGTCATTGGTAATCAAAAAATAAATACTATTAGTCTAACAGAGGGATTTGCTTTCACGTTAGTTCCATTTAGTATTAAAGCAAAATTACATCAACTCCTATGCTTTACCACCAGTAAAAGTAAAGATTTCAAAGTGACATTACTATCACTGAGTCAATGGCAGCAGTGGCGGAATATTTTATTTGGCCGACATCACGTGTATACACTCACCGGCCACTTTATTAGGTACACCTGTTCAATTGCTTGTTAACACAAATAGCTCATCAGCCAATCACATGGCCGCAACTCAATGCATTTAGGCATGTAGACGTGATCAAGACAACTTGCTGAAGTTCAAACCGAGCATCAGAATGTGGAAGAAAGGGGATTTAAGTGACTTTGAACGTGGCATGGTTGTTGGTGCCAGACGGGCTGGTCTGAGTATTTCAGAAACTGCTGATCTACTGGGATTTTCACGCACAACCATCTCTAGGGTTTACAGAGAATGGTCCGAAAAAGAGAAAATATCCAGTGAGCGGCAGTTGTGTGGACGAAAATGCCTTGTTGATGTCAGAGGTCAGAGGAGAATGGGCAGACTGGTTCGAGATGATAGAAAGGCAACAGTAACTCAAATAACCACTCGTTACAACCAAGGTATGCAGAATACCATCTCTGAACGCACAACACGTCGAACCTTGAAGCAGATGGGCTACAGCAGCAGAAGACCACACCGGGTGC
>OOFE01041545.1:0-13288 GCA_900323365.1 Monocentris japonica | reverse complement strand
AATGTGTGTGTGTGTGTGCCTGTGTGTGCGTGTGTGTGTGCATATGTGTGTGTGTGTGTGTGTCTCAGTGCAGTGTCTGCCTCACCAGGGCACAGATGCTTAGGAGGAATTCCAGCATGGGGTTCTTTGATAAATGTTAAGGTCACTGGCAGAGGGGAGGGGTGGAGGCACAGGGGCTGGATGGGGAAGGGAGGGCAGGAGAGAGGGATGGAGGAGGGGAAGAGGCAGAGGGAGTGACGGGGGGACGCATGTCTCGTCTTGTGCCTCTCCCTGCCTGTGCCTTGGTGGAATGTGAAGTCACATGAAAGAGGCCCTCTCTCTCTCTCCCTCTCTGAGACTCGTCTCTTGTGTCTGTCTCAAAAGCGCCACTGTCCCCCTCGTGACACACTACCTGTCAGCAGATTTCCCCTCAGCTCCGAAAACACAAGCACACAACCACAAAACTGTATGAAAACACACACACGCGCGCACAATCACATGCACATTGGCACACAGACATACACACGCAAACACACACATACAGATGGGCCCTTCACATGCACAGCACTAAATTTCCCCCAAACAGGAAAAGTGAGCTAAGACACAGACAAAGACGCAAAATCCCATCAGCCTTAGACTGCTTAATTACTATGATTATCACCATAGTGATAATCATAGTAATTAAGCACCTTTGTCACCAACAATCACAGGGTAGGACTTCTAACCTGCCATCCAACTTTGTGGCGATCTATTATGTAGAATCCTACAGTTCAATGGATGCAATATAATCAATTACAACTGCATTCATCCATTGAAACATTGTACCATGACAATATGCAGACTGATGCAGAATAAGACTGATAAACTGACAAAGACTGGTAACTGATAAATGTCATGGCCACATTTCAGTATGTCATATGTCACCAGACTACAGGAGGAAGCTTTCCACTGGATTTGATCAAATCAGCTCTATTGAGTTAGTCCATGTGTTACTGCCCAACCATGAAGTCAAGACCCACTCCCACTACAAAGACTTTGAATGTAAAAGTTTACAACCTTAGAGAGTGGTTGGTGGCAGGCATGCAGCGTCTATGGTTAGCTATACAGCTGCTATTGCTAAAAGACTTCACTCACTCAATAAGTGCATGAGGTTTGCCCTACCGTGACATAACCGAGCAGAGTAATTTTGATGCATGCACAAATCCCACTGAGCACATGAAAAATAATGTTCAGGCCATAAAAGGCTAGATTATACATCCATTACACCTAGACAGACTAGATTATACATCCATTACACCAAAAAAGAGGCTAGATTACGTACTCTGGCTACCTGGTTACAGCTATGTCGAGACATAATCACTACACCGAGATGGAACCTGGACCAAGCAAAATAATAAAAATCCCGGATCCCTACAGCTCCCACTTGACCCAGCCCATAACACCAACTACAAGACTGTGAGATTTACACACAGGCTCCTATACATTGACAGTAACACATAGATTACCTGGGTTCAAATCCCAACTCCCCAACCTCCATACTGCCCAGCATGAGGCCTTCTTAGGCCAACATGAAGATATCCCTTTTTAAAGTGGCTTTAGGTGATATCATACCATTAAAGGATACTTGGGCCTGGAATGAAGTGTGGAGTTTATTTTCTCCATGCTTTTGTACCTAAACACAAGGATTTAAATGAGAGAATGCTGGATTGAGAACCTGAGGAATCCTTTCAGAGGCTATTCAGGTGAAAATAACATTGTCAGCCATAGTTACTGGCACAGAGCGAGACACTCAGGGCAATAATTCCAAAGTCAACATGCTACTTCTCAGTCCTCAGGAATTTTTCATGAGCCACCACTTATCTTGTCATATCAGATTTCTTCCACCAGCTTTTTTGGAGGGAAGAGAAAAGACACCTTTAGGGCAAATTATTCTCTTTTAATCAAATCACTCTGTATGGCCTGAGGAGATCTTTCCAGGCCTCTTGAGGCACTGGTGAATGAGCCAATGACGCACACACACACACACAATAATACATAAAATCATACACAAACACACACACATACAAGCTATGTACAAAAAATAGCACTTTGGTGCCATTGTCTTGTGTTTTAAAGTAAGGAATGAGATTCAAGAGGAAAAGGAAAAATAAAGGAAAAAGCCCAGAACAAACTGGTGTCTGGAGCTTCCATCACGAGCAAAACCCCCGATTTTCTCGCTCACTGTTCATGGAACAACATCGAACGACTTTATTCTGGAGTGGAGTCGACGCAGGAGGGAGCTATAAAATATAAATTATACCACATAACCCTATACGTCCCAACTGAGCCATTTGGTTACAACTAGACTCCTGTTCGTTACACCGGTCCAGGGTCTCTGGTATTTCTATAGTGTCGACATGAATTATATTCTAAGTCTGCTAAAGAACGTATGGATTACAAGTGAGCTGTAATTTCCCTACCGATCGGACACTTGCCACCCAGTGACACTGAAGTGTTTATTTTACACTGTTACCAGTAATTAGTTCTGGACAAAATCAATTAAAGACAAACCAAATTACAGCCCAAAACCTAGGAATCATGACTGTGTCTAAGAAGATAAAAATGCAGAGGAGTGTATTTCTAAGAGCTGAGTTGTGCAAAATGTGTTCTATCATTTCTCACTTTAAACAAATAAAGATTTAGAGGGAGTGTGTGGTTTCAGCACAGACTGGGCGTGTGTGTAACTCAAACTTAGCCTGATTCTTTCTTTTAGAAATATGATTACCAGTGTGTGGCTTAGAATGTCAAACAGTGCCTGTTACAATGCAATCTGGAAGAAAAAAAAATTGCATACATGTAAGTACAAGTATCAGCTTACAGTTCAAACACTGTTTATAGTTTGATTTTAATCTGATCAAATTGCCATTTGCCAGTGTGACCTATCTCCTCACCACTGAGACAATACTGTCACTATCATTTAGCAGACTGAAAACTCTCCATCTGTGTAATAGTAAAAGACGAAACGCATTTGTTCATGTCATAACAGGTATACGCCCTATTCATTAATATCAGCTATTTATTTCCCTTTTTTTAAATTTAGAAACAAAAGAACACAGACCAAATTTCAAAATGTGATCGGAGGGAATTTGAGAGTTTGCACGAATGTAAGTGTGTGAGGATTTGATTTCTTACTCTGTGTGCGGAGGTACAAAAATGTAATTAATGTCTACCATATGTATATTGTTTTAAATCAAGTATGTCTCCCACTGTGCTTTTTATTAAATTAGGAGTCCTGCGATCCAATTTGTTTTAAGATTTCACAGTGTCTCTGTTTAGTCGCTAAAGCCTGCAGCTTCAGTTACAGTGTCTTATTCAAAGGTTTTCATCACACGCCACCACTAGGTATATGACCCCACTCCCCATTTCAAAATATTACCTTTTCTGTCATTGCCAAGACACACTATCACTCACTCTAGAGTTTATTGGATCTGAGGACCGGTGGAGAGGAGCTGGGCCATATCAGTGCTGTGATGACCCACCCCTGGCTAAATAAAAACATTGCAAGAATGCTGCTTTGATGTTGTTGAGGCATCACAGAAACACAGAGGATGGAAAGAAAAAAAGCATAGGCAAACCGCTCTCACTGAATAGTTTCCCGTATCAATAATGCTCCCTCTTAGCACTAGTGAAAGCACACATTTCCCCTCATCAAAAGAGAGGGCCGTTGGATTGTTTTTCTCTTTCTGCTCCGTGCTTATCATATACACCAATCAGCCATAACATTAAAACCACCTGCCTAATATTGTGTAGGTCCCCCTCGTGCTGCCAAAACAGCTCTGACCTGTCGAGGCATGGACTCCACGAGACCTCTGAAGGTGTCCTGTGGTATCTGGCACCAAGATGTTAGCAGCAGATCCTTTAAGTCCTGTAAGTTGCGAGGTGGGGCACTCCATGGATTGGACTTGTTTTTCCAGAACATCCCACAGATGCTCGTTTGGATTGAGATCTGGGGAATTTGGCCAAGTCAACACCTTGAACTATTTGTCATGTTCCTCAAACCATTCCCGAACAATTTTTGCAGTGTGGCAGGGCGCATTATCCTGCTGAAAGAGGCCACTACCATCAGGGAATACCATTGGCATGAAGGGGTATACTTGGTCTGCAACAATGTTTAGGTAGGTGGTACATGTCAAAGTAAAGGAGCCAAGGTTTCCCTAGCAGCACATTGCCCAGAGCATCACACTGCCTCTGCCAGCTTGCCTTCTTCCCATAGTGCATCCTGGTGCCATCTCTTCCCCAGGTAAACGATGCACACGCACCCAGCCGTCCACATGATGTAAAAGAAAACATGATTCATCAGACCCAGGCCACCTTCTTCCATTGCTTCCACGGTCCATTCCATTCTTCCACGGTCCAGTTCTGACGCTCACATGCCCATTGTAGGTGCTTTTGGCGGTGGACAGGTGTCAGCATGGGCACTCTGACCGGTCTGCGGCTACGCAGCCCCATACGCAGCAAGCTGCGATGCACTGTGTGTTCTGACACTTTTCTATCATAGCCAGCATTAACTTTTTCAGCAATTTGTGCTACAGTAGCTCTTCTGTGGGATCGGACCAGACGGGCTAGCCTTCGCTCCCCACGCACATCACTGAGCCTTGGGTGCCCATGACCCTGTCGCCGGTTCACCGGTTGTCCTTCCTTGGACCACCTTTGGTAGGTACTAACCACTGCATACTGGGAACACCCCACAAGACCTGCTGTTTTGGAGATGCTCTGACCCAGTCGTCTAGCCATCACAATTTGGGCCTTGTCAAAGTTGCTCAAATCCTTACACTTGCCCATTTCTCCTGCTTCCAACACATCAACTTCAAGAACTGACTGTTCACTTGCTTCCCAATATATCCCACCCCTTGACAGGTGCCATTGTAACGAGATAATGTTACAATGGCACGATGTTATTCACTTCACCTGTCAGTGGTTTTAATGTTGTGGCTGATCTGTGTATTTCCTGTTACCTGTGCATCCCTGGGTTGAAGCTCTTCATTTTGGGGCAGAGCTTCATCGTGACCAGAACTGTACAGAAACTGTATAAGAGCGTCAACGTTAAATATTAGATATTGGCAAAGGGATTATCTCCTTAAATTAATCACATAAAACAGATTACATGTCAGTGCCCAAATGAAACCAACCAAGAACTCATTAAGTAATTGGATTTAACCAGCAAAACAAAACAAAAAAAATACATAATGCAACAAATTGGCTATCATTAACTGGATCCTTTACACACTTAACACCCATTCTTTTCAAAAAAAGGAGGGAGACGGTGAGAGAAAGAGGGGAAATGGAGAGGATGGAACAGAGGGAGTAGAAGAGGAAAGAGTTCTCTGTGTGAGCAGTAATCAGAGGGAGCCAGCAGGGGGGACAGGGAGGGTTGGTGGGGTCAGAGCAGAGAACCACTGAGCAGCCCTTCTCTTCATTAGCAGCCTCTCTAAGGGGGGCGTCACTGGCCTACCTGTCCAGCAGATTATTGAACCGACTAACCAGTGGCTCCCACCCCGCGCACACACTCTCACACACTCTCCCCTCTCTGACTCCCACAGACCCAGAGGAATCACAACCTAGCTGCAGCCTCTCTGACAACTTTAACTTTCTCTTTAACCTCACGTAGCACCACTAGGCTGGACTGGGGCCTATACTCAGTGCATAACGAGGACATTTACCTCTCTATTTTCTCCGTTATCTTATTTGGAGTGAATGCCATAGCCCGGCATTCATTCAACTATCATGTTTTGTTGTCAGACCATGTTTTTGTTACGTTTTTCTCTCACACATTCTTTTTTGCTGGTTTATTTGCAACACACTGACACTTGAATGGATCGCCAATAAACCAGACAAATAAATAAGTGTATATAGACTAATATTATGTAATGTATGAGAGAGAGAGAGAATAGAAATACAGACAGAGAAAGACAAATCAAGAAGGAAAGCCAGTGTCTTAACTTGTGTGACCGGGGAAAGGACATAAGAAAAGCATAGATCCCTGACTGGCCTGGCAGAGAGAGCAGCGTGAAAATAAAAGTAATTTAATGACACTTGTGGAATGGAAATTGACATTCACTGTAGCAGCAGTACTAGAACAGGCCCATGAAACATCACGGACACATGCTCAGATTAGGCCAAAATATTATGTGAAACACTATCATACATTCTCACTGAAGAAAGCATGAAGGGGGAATAGGTACTTTTGTGGTACTTCTCAATCTCTCTCTCACTTTCTCTCTCTTTTTCCCCCACTCCCTCCTCTCCCTGTCTCCTGGAGCAGTCAGATATGTCCATGTAGAAATCTGTTACACTGACATGAAATGCCTCTGTGTTCTCCTGCTTGTGCTCCACTGTCATAGGTTGGCCGTTAGCTCTTTGAGTTTCCCTGCTTAGAGGTGAACTACAACACAGAGACGCATAAGCAGGCAAAACTCTGTGTTGTACCAAGACAAGAGTACTTTGCAAAGGTCAGTTACAATGTCAGGTTTCAGTGTTGTTCAGCAGCAAAATGCAAAACATTGTAAAAAGCATCTTTTTAAGCTCTGTTTGCACTCGTGAAGAAACACAGTCTACCATCATCTAAAACACAGTTGAACTTGTTTGCTTGTACACACTCATTAACAAGCCAAAAATCAAATGAAACAAAGGAGTAAATATTTCAATTAATCAATAAAATGTTGCCGAAAATATATGTAACACAGGAACTAATTCTATAGAAAGGTGTTTGAAACACATGGTTTTCAGGAGAGGGGGTTGTGTTAGGCCTGAAAAATAACTGAGCAAATGTTGCTGCCAGCTATAAATGAATGTAAGAAAACACTTACTTTTATTATTTATATTTCACAATATTTTGTGACTGTATCAGTTCTCTGAAGACAGTGTACTCACATTCAAAACTGATTTATAGAATCTTCACTTTTCTTTGTACAGTAATTTGCAAATGCTAGGGCTTAAATCTGGAGGTACTGCCTATGTTGCTTCAGACAGCAATACTGTGTACACAATTAACAACATTATTTGATAATTCCTTATATTGTAACTGCAGTTTACATTTTGATCCTTAAGTTTGGTCTTAAGTTTCTGGGGAACAGAACAGTATAAGGTACAGATAATTGAATACATGCTTTCAAGGTAAAACAAGAACTATAAAACAAAAATAACTAATAGAAGTTAAAATATTTGATTAACTTGCTTTGGATATCAAATATTATCCTTTCTCATTTCCGGATAAGGCCTTATTATGCTTATGGGATACAATGGCAATTATTGATTTTGCAAGACAAGGGGGAAAGAGAAAGTTCTACATTTTGTATGAAAATATGCTTCTTTTAAATATTCAGACATAGCTATGGATAGATAAGTGTTACGAAACAAAAAAAACATGGGGAAAAAATATTCATGGTCTTGATGAACTTTTTAATCTGTTCTGATCAGATGACAGACTAGAAAAACCTAACTAGAGTTACTAAAATCTCTCATTTCTTTCCGTGGTGTGCTTCATCCGAATAAGTTAAGTTAGCACAAGCTGAAAAATCATATTTACCATTGCTGCATGTTGTATCTGACAGACCCGGGGGCTCCTGGCGCTTTTCAAACTTGGCGTCCTCAAAAAAGTCTGATTTCGCCCTCAAGTGGGGAACTTTCTCCTCTTCAATACGGCACACTATTGGAATGATTCGACTCTCGGCGTCCTTTTCATAAACTTATCATCGCGATTTATAACACTTTTAGGTATAAGGTGGAAAATCAGTCAGTCAGTTTTTTATCCCAACAACTACTGTACTCAGGCAATGAGGAAAAACGCGCGTCAAGACGCTTGGAAACGCGTCGGTCTCATGAACGCACGAACGACCACGACACTGTGTCCCCCCTTTTTCCAAACCATAAACTGAAGACGTCGAAGAGACAGGAGGGATCGTTGACAACCAGAAGCTGGGTTGTAACTGCTTGTCCTACCTGGAGAAAAACGCAAAAAAACGCCTTCCTACACTCCCCCGATGATTTCCTTCTGCAGAGTCAGCGCAGTAAGCCGAGGAGGGCTGCGGACGGTCCGGGTTGGAGAGAAGGTGGCTGTTGTGTTAACTTGGGCGAATTCAGACGTGTGTGAATGTAACCCGAGTTACGACGGGTCCAGTGAGTTTCTAGGGGTCCTATGAGATGATTCACGATGTCGTGTCAGGGTGAAGAGTCACATCTGTGTGCGACAGTGCGCCAACCTGTACTAGAACCTTAGCCCCAAGATATGAAAACGGCGCTCATTACATCTATTGGGAACGCTTAATAAGCAGCAATGATTCGGTGATCTTTTTTCCTCAGTGTTTATCTTTTTGCAGATGTATAGTCTTCCTCAGAAGTATATGTATTTTAAACAATACGATAATTTGACGCCCTGAGAAAATGTATCAAATGAATAAAAATGCAGGCCATACTGAATTATTCCAAAACGTTTTTGAATTATTTCCTTCCCACCTCTAAACGTTGCTTTTATGTTTTAGATGATACACTTTCAAGTTCACTTAACATTGAGCAAACACTTTTTTCGCTGCCCCGTGCACGAGCACATACGCATGCGCGCCCATGCACACACGCGCACAACACACACACTTCTCTAGAAGTGTTTTAGACACTTCGAAATTGTTTATAGTTTCTTCGTGTACAGCAGGGATGTATGAGGACACTGATTTCCCCCCATGCTTCCTAAGTTATGTCCCTCAGATCCCTCTCATTAATGTTTCATTGTGCACTTGTTTTTATGAGGATTTGCTCAACATTTGACTGAGACATCTCAAGAGTGTGGAGTTGAAGGAGTGAGGAGTGTGTGTGTGTGTTTTGGGGGAGGGGGGGGGCAGAGTGAAGCAGAAAGAGAGACAGAGAGCGCTCCTCAGAGTGACTGCCTGCCTGTCTGGCTCCTCCACTGGGGTGAGAGAGGCAGCTGAATCCCAAGGCAGTCATTTCTATCAAGTCAAGCGTCTGGAAGCCCCACTTGCATGTTTGGTCAAGGGGTAAATAATAGATCAGGGATTAGACTTGTGTAGAATTCATTCCATGGTAACAAGCTACTGGGGTCCCAGGATATGCATATTCATTCCTTGGCCAAGGCCGTGGGAGAGCGAGGACCATATGCCTGTTTGTCAGAGGGCTTAGATTACTAATTAAATGAGATATTACATAGCTATGTGAGCAACAAAACAAAGCCTTTAAAGGATTGTCCAGAAAAAGAGGTATTTTATTCCATTTTTGTTGACTTCAAAAGCTCTGATGGTTTTTAATTTGACTTGGGAAATTATTTCTATTCAGCAGTTTATTAACCATGTGGACACCATTAGCTGATGATTCATGTTGTGACATACTGTACATCAAAGTGAAACACTAATGACACAAAGCATCCATGCTCACAAGGTTTTTTCCTGGTATTAGCATGTTGTCATGTGGGATGTGCTCAAACACAGACCAAGGCATTACAGCTAATTAAAGTGGCCAACAGCAGGAGGGCGGGAGCCTGCTTTGGCCGGATCACCCTTTTTGTTTTTCAGTATCGATAGAGTAGAGTTGTTTATTTGTATGTTTTATACATATAAATGTGTTATAGCAATATATAACACAGCTATATATTGCTGACATATTGTTTATTAGTTGTAGTGTTTGTTGTTATTGTGGCTGGGTAGTGTGCTGGTATGTTGGTTTAGGAGCATATTGGTTTGGTAGCATAATCCCTGTTAGTTTGACGTTTTCTGGTTGTTAGCCTGCTAGTAACCTTATTCCTAACCCTTCCCTGTACTTTAGCTATGCTGGCTGTCAAGGCAAGATATCAACTGTGGTCCAAGACAGGAGTTATACAGCTGTGGTAGCTGGATTGAGTAGTCATACTCAGCTTTTGCCACACAGCTCTTCCCTTCCCACAGGTCATCCCTTTTAGCCTTGTTGGTACAATTTGGTTTCTGAACTGCTGAGTGGGTTCTCAAACCAAAGGGTCAGTCCTTCTATTAGCCTATTGTTGTTCAGACTAACAGTGACTAATTCACTGGGTAATGCTGAACTAGGCCTAAGTATAAGTAGAGGATAGTGTATGTGTCTAGTTTTATTAAGTATTGAGGCAGGGGGGCGAGTAAAATCACTCTTGAGCCTTCTGGAGGTGTTGTGGGCCTAAATCAATGATCTCACCCCAGTGACATACCCATACTCACACACACAATCCTGTAGCATTTAGATTAGGTGGCTAGTGAATGGTGCTGCCTGTCTGATGGTCCTGTAGATTTATGACAGCGTGGCCTGATGTCCTCTCAGTCACCATTGGCGTGTTCGTACGTCATTCTTTTGACATCTGAATCGGGCTTCTATATGAACGCTCGCCCTGGATTATGGCCCAAGGGATTGTTACATTACATCCTGTGTATTGGTAAATGTCACAAATGTGACATTATTATCAACTGTTAAATAAATGATATGAGGTATGGCACCATCTATCAGTCACGCAGAGGCACATATGCACACACACACACACAAGTTCACGAGTCACGAGTAAAGGCAGCTTGGTGGAGAAGGAGAATATATGTTTATCTGTCCCTGTGACAGGATCCCACTGTTCACTAATTACCCAGCGGGACCATTGATAATGAGCTATTGAACCTGCTACTGAAGTGTTCTACCTCCTGGGACGGCCATCAGCTGCTCCACTGCAGTCTCAGATCCATCAAAGCCACACAGGTCCTCCTCTTCATCAAGTTCCAGCCACTGCTGCAGCGTGGAAAGGTCAGTTTGATCATCTCAAAGAACCCAGGAGAATTTTCATCTGATTGGCTCACAAGCTCTCTTCACCAATCAGTTAATGGTTTCAAGAGCATTTCTTTATTAATTTAGTCTGTGATTTAATATTTCTGATGCCAGAGAAGTGTCACAATTTTTCTTAGATACGTTATGTGCTATTCTAATGTAACAAATGTAGGCTAAATCACTGAGCTTTGAATCACTGCCATACCAACTGAATAACAGAACTATCCCATCGCCCAGCAACAGGCGCACACCATCATCATCATCATCATTATTTCAGGCATTAAATGTACCACCCATCATAAAACTACAAAGGGATTGAAAATTGTACTGCTATGCTACAGATATCAGCATACTTCTCCTATCTCAGATAGAGGGCAGAACAAGTGGATAAAAGCAGACAAATACTTATTTTAACTACCAGTCTTGTTCTGATCGGACAGCATTTACTCAGGTAGATCAATGTCCCATGTCCTCTATCTCTTATACTCAAGGGAAATATGAACTTAAATACAACCTCACCACCTTTCTTTACCCTTTCACCAAGCAAAGGACAAGCTCTCTAGCAAGAGCCCAGGGGAAATAGTCTGACTCCTTGTTCCCACACAACCCAAGGGGGCTAACTGAGGGTGGGATGGCACACTACATGGGTAAGCCATGAATGAGTGTGACCCTAGGGTTCGTGGCACCATGCGCGCACGCACACACACACACACACACACACACACACACACACACACGCCTCCAAAAAGTAGGTCTTGTGTGGATCAATTCCTCCTTTATGAGGGCTTTTGTCTGCTGAGGATAGGACCAGAAGGTCATCAGATGGGAGTCAAGTAGAGGCCTGTGCCATAGCATTGGGGCTTGGGCTGGGGTTAGGAGATGAACAGAGGGGTTTGTACACACAGGAATATGTGTAGGGGGGGGCTTATGGGAGGTCAGAGACATTGCATGCATACAGGCATGCACATGATATCAAGAGTGTAAGGTTTGAGAAATTGAGCTACCAGACATTAGGCCTCATTCACAAAGCGTGCTTAAGATCAGATCGTAAATCGTTCGTATGAACGTTTCTACGAACACAGTCTCATTCATCATTTTTGTTCATATCTGAATTTGTTTTTTTCTCATGCACGCATGAGCGCAAAACTTAAATTTTGGACTCAAAGTTTTTCTATTTCCCTGTTTTGGCCATGATTTACTTGCACATGACCCTTCAGTCTGCAGCCTTTTATGGTGTTGAACAGGGCGTTTACCTATGGAAATCGACTTGAACGGGCACGCGCATCCAATTTATGAACGATTGGCATTCATCATCTGATACACCTGGGGTACGCACAAATCAAAGTTTTCCTCATGTTTCATGAATCTCACGTTGGTATTTTCATACGCACATAAATACGAAGAATTTAACAAAAGTTTTGTGAATGAGGCCCCATTGTCTGATTAAGGTGCACAGATATTGTAGGTCTTAAGGCTGAAGGGGGAAGCAAGAGAGGGAGAAGAGCAGCGGTAATCAATGGCTTCTCTGTCATGGGGTTTTGTAAGGCAGTTCAAGGTCTCACAGGATTGAGCATGAGGATGGCTCATGCTTGAGGTCAAGAGTGGCTGATAATTTTCCCAGGGACTCCAGTGAGAGATATAATTTACTTCCTCAGGCCATGACTTGTACAAACAAGCCCTAAATGTCAGCATTTGAACATGGATATACTGAGCAATTCCAAATATTTGCAATGGACAATTTCAATATCAAAAGTCACCCAGTGTGATAAAACCCTTATTATTACCTATTATTCAATAAGAGAACCTGACACACAACAAATAGTCATCAGCTGAGTTACAAAGTAACTGTGATTTGTTCAAAGGCTTAACCCTCACATGTCTCATTTCCATTCCAGGAGTGACATTCTGCTAAACACAGTGCAAGTTTGACATCCCAACGGACATTTGTACAAGCAATGTTTCTTTAAAGCTGGGGACTTGTGACTCTTTAGTATCTATTGTCATGTCCCACAGTTCTCAGGTTCTTTCCTCCCTCAGCATCAAAGCTAGGCCACATTAATGCAGACAGTATCCTAGCTTACCTGAGGCGGCAGGCGGAGACGCTATGCTCCCAGAATTCTCCATGGAGTGTGTTTTTCCCCAGGATGTGCCTCTCTTCCTTCCTCTGTCAGCATCAGCACACCAGGGCTTGTCATTTGGTTCTTGAATTTTTCATGCAGGTGCATTTGCATGATCAGGATTCTGTGTCACTTCTTCTCCATGTAAATGCTGCCTAGCACTTGAACGTCCCTGTGATTCTGTGGTGGCAGAACAGAAGTGAGAAGAGCGTGCTCTTTGGGACTGTTGCTGCAAGAGCCCTCTCATTTATGTTTTTTTTTCGATTGCTAACTAGCGTCGGTCAATACTGAAGCCACGTTTTCAAAACTCTTCATACAGTCTGCATTAACTACCAACATGCATCTTGACCAAATAGTTAATCTCACCTCCAAAACTCACTCAAACCACCAAAACACTTCAT
>OOFE01041544.1:10835-23766 GCA_900323365.1 Monocentris japonica | reverse complement strand
AATCCCTAAAGGGGCATCTGAAATTAGCAACAAGGCACTTTCAGTACTGTGGAATTGCAGTGCATCAAAGAAAAGATGAAAGATCAAGGAGAGCATAGAACAACATCGAGGAAGAGGGAAGAGTTAGGGAGGGTGGTGCTATCCAGTAGAGTAGACTGGAAATAGACTAGGAATACATGTTGCACTGAGCCCAACATGGAAGGCAACAGCATATTATTATCATCTTTATTTGTGGACAATTTTCAAGAAAGGATTTTAGAAAATAATTACACCAACTTTCACTAAAAGACATTAATTAAATTCAACACAGTCATTGATTGTAAAAGCTGAAAAAATGTTGTTACATACAAATTCAGAAACATTTTTTTCTGCTTTTATAGTAGCAGTTGTGGTCCATTGTTCATATTTCAACTGCCTGACACTTGCAAGATAGTCTTAGAGATAGAGAAATCATGTGGCTGTGCATGAGAATTATTCACGCTGATGTTAGTAATTCTGTAGCAGTCCTAAATCTAGAGGGTAATACTGACAGATAGGGACCCTAAACAATTACATTACAGTCATTTAGCAGACGCTATCCAAAGTGACTTCCAACTTACAGTTTCACACTACATGGGGATCCAACCCAAGACCCTGAGATTGAGAGTCTCATGCTCTACCAACTGAGCTGTCCGGGCCAGACAAGTGCCACCAAGATGTTGGCAGTGATGAAAAATTGCATGCTCATCAAAATTCTTCCTTGGATAAATAAAGGTTAAAATAAAAGTAATTATAAAAGTCAAAACATCATCAGCCCAGAGTGACGATGAAGGACCTGAACACCTCTCTGTAGGCATTTCGGAGCAGAACATACGGGAAGCAGCTCTCCAACATGTCTTGGCTCAAGAACGGAGACTCCTCCACAATCTAAGTGAATAAGTGTTAAGAGTATATGTTAGATTTAGATTGTAATGATTAATGCAATAAATAATCGCAGTTTACATCTACAACAACATGGTTCTTAAAGGCGCATTAAGTAAGACTTTTACTGTCTCAATACAAAATGACCATATTTGCAGGGGTTTAATAGGGTTGTTGTTCAACTAGTTTGTCAGGGGCTGACATTTTTGGCTTTCAGAACTCACTTTCGGGGCCATACTTTGTTTTTGAACAAAAACTCCCCATCCACCTACTCACACGGATGATGCTATGACTATGCAACCATGATTGCATGATGATAAGCCTTGTTCTCAAGCCAAAAAAGCAAATGATAAAAGAGTATTATTATTACTGTGTTTTGCGTCGTGATGCGGTCGCAGATAGAGGTCAATTAAAGTCATAGATTACTTTATGCCCCTTGAATGAACCTGGCAAGCACAATAAATCCAGTAATAGGCTGCGGTAAGTAGGTGACAAGTGGTATAAATGCGCTACCGTGTGTAAGAGCAGGTAGATGGAGTCTCGGTTTTTGATCTCCACTCTTTCCACATTCTGTCCCAGTTGAAGCAGAGCGGAGGAAGCCAGCTGTGGAAGGACAAGTTAAAAAGTGATAGATCAAGGTTGTTTTTTTTTTACAGTGGTTGACTAAAATGGGGCAAAGGTTGCCAGTGTCTTGGTAAAGCTTTTTGACTGAAACACTGAAAAAAGTGCAGATACAGTATGAGTATAGTGTATAGGATGTCATATGTATATGACATCCTATACCTAAAATTCCTATACCCAAAATTCTTTGCACCAGGCCACACCCAAGTGAATCACCAGTTTTATTAGTGAGTGGATAGTGAAGCCACAATATCATTGCAAAATTTGATACATTTAGGAAGTTAGCAGAAGAGGAACACATGTAGTTGTAAGAAACTTTATCTCCCACTCACCAGGAGGAACTCTTTGAGGTGCTGCTCTATATTCTTGTTCTGAACAGTGAACATGGCAGCAGCCAGTTGGTTGATAGCAGTCGCTAAACAGTGGATGTTGTTGTTGTGGCCTGACAGATGGAGTGACAGAAACATGAGGAAATGCATCACTCAAAAATAGAAAAAGGGCATAGAATAGAATAGAATAGAATACAGGTTCATAGACATAAAGTGGCCTGATGATTAGACAGAGTCACTTAATGAAGAAGAAGGCGCAAGCTATTTTCTCAACCTCAGAGGGTAGATCTCTCTCAAACATGCCATTGGAAAATAGAAACAGAATTTCGCAAGAGACAAAGACAAACGCCACCCTCTGCTTTGATAGAAATCTATGCTATTTGATGCTCTTTAGCTCGCAGACCAGGCTTTGAGCCAAGTAGTCGGGGTCAGCAGGGCCACATGCCAAGAGTAACTGTATCGATGCACGTCAGCCAGAGTTATCCGTAAACAAAAGTCTCTCAGCAGAAACATGTTTCTCATTAACCAACATACTTTGCTCCGGACCACGTCGGTCAGACTGGAAAGTATGATACGGAGAGAGATGCCGGTAAGCTTCGTTTTTAGGGTGGAGGTACTTTTTTTAACCGCGTTATCAGCAATTAGTTAGTAATGGCTGGAGGAGGAAGTGGTCAGTAATTGGTCAAGGGCTGTCTGGATAGTAATTATTGTCATTACCAGAATGAATGAATGAATGAATGAATGGACACACCTCCATGCTCTCGGTTATAGAAGGAGTTGGGGTCCAGGGCCAGGATGGGCAAAGACACAGCGACGTAGACAAGCAGCAAACAGGACAGCTTGTACTCCTCATCAGCTGACGTGTTATCTGTGGGTTTTTGGTAGATGACATGAAAGGATGAAAGAGCACTATTTCTTTGTGAGGATTGAGCCATCTGCAGGTGTTATCAGCAGGGAGAATGAATCTGCGGCACTGAAAGTTCACCTCAACGAGGGTTCACGCCACGCTTCTTCTTCAGATGTGACAATAATAGTTTAGGTGTCATGGTTGCTCTTTACCTGAGCGCATGCTGGCAACAGCTGAGACCAGGGCAGGATCGATATTGCATGTCAGCCCTGCAGCAGAAGCCAGCTCAAAGACGTTCAGAGTCACCTGCAAGTTCAGAAAACATTAAGCAAAAAGAGACAAAGCTATTGAGAGTTGCATACTGCTGACATGATATACAATTTAAATGTAACACGCCATTTCAATTGTATTTGAAATTTTGTTGACTCATGTCACCATAGAAACACATCCAGTAAGATGCTGATCCGTGCAGCCGATTTGCTTTGCATTTGATACAGCTGCCATAAAAGTGGCACTAAATCATCCATGAGCGTCATTGACCTGACACACACACACACACGTCTATATATTGTCCTATTTCTGGGTGCATGCATGGTTGGCCCGTCTGGGGTAGAATGTTTCCACTGATGTGGTTTAGAGTGCAGAGCTGCAGTGGTGATCAGAGTCTCTCCCACGCAGGCATGAGGGGACTGCTGACGTCTTTGGGGTTATCCTGGCCCCGGCTGTGGCACGGCTGTCATGCCTCACTCTTGGAGGCCAGACGTAAGTAACGCAGGGGGATTTCACAGTCACCCTCACACAGAGTGCCCCAAAGGAAGATAAGGAATTTGAATCGGTTGTGGGGTGGAATTCTGAAACGTCTCTTTCTCTTTCAACTGAAGGGATGCTGTCGCTAACATCGTGTGCAACACAAACATAGTGCCACACGTGATGATATATTATACATTCTTAGCCTCTGATGGCGAAGGATAATTCCCCAAGGTCACAAAACTAAATATACATTCTGACAAATGTCAATACAAAGATATGCCCTCAATTCTAAGCACGAAAAAACAAAACGCTGTCTACTCCACATTCTTCCTCATTAAGCTGGCCTTGTGGAAATAAACTATGTCACAAGATGGAAGGGCGCATGCATCGAGAAACCCTGATGATCGCATGGTTACTCCCCTCTGGGTTCCTGACATGTGGATGCTTGTTTCACAGTGCAGCTCTTGTCAAGGGGGATGAAAGCGGTGCTTTACCTTGATGTCAATTTCAGGGGAGATAGAGTCCCTCAGGTACTCCATGGGCCCCATGAGGTAAGGGCAATGCTTGTGCAGGATCTAAATATAGCAATATACAACACAATATCACTGAGGATGTACATACATATAAACATAGATGCACTGTCAAGGGCAATTCTCTTTGAGCTTCATTAGGCTTATAGAGTCAGTGGTGCAAGGATTTACACTGCATAGAGCCTTAAATAGTCAGAAGCATTTACCGAAATGTATGAGGCTAATAGGCACAATAGTGGATAATACGATTGATTGTTTTGGTCAGGTTGTCAGTAACCAGTCATTCACTCTTTTAAGACACTAGGATACATTTCCAATAAAATTCTATGATTGCATTGTCTGATTTTATAAGAGTCAAATCCTGCCAAAATTCAGTACATCAGCAGTCCCACACTAGATGAGGACATCTAAACAATTGTTATTATCATCATTTAAGTTGTTGGACAGTCCCTTACATCTTTGAGACCGTCTTGTGCCATTGCTCTGAAGGACAGGATCACCCCAATGATGCTCATCCTCTTCAGCACGTTCTCTCCACCTAGAAGAGGATGCGAAACAAAAGGCCAAGAGTTGTATTCCTACGGCCTCTAATAAGTACCCTTGAGCAAGGCACCGAACCCCCAGCTGCCCCCCAGACTGTGGCAGTACTGGGACGCTCTCAGGTGTGTGTGAACGTGTAAATAATACAATATAAAGAAACAATATAACAATATATCGTGTTTATATTTTATTTTATTCTATTTGCACTGTTTTTTTCGGTGAGGTCTAACCTACTTTTCGTTGTACATGTGCAATGTGCATGGAAAAGTAGAATTGAATTGAATTGCTTTGAATTGAATTGAATTGAATTGAATTGAATTGAATTGAATTGAACTGAATTGAATTGAACTGAACTGAATTAAATTGAATTGAATTGAATTGAATTGAATTGAATTGAATTGAATTGAATTGAATTGAATTGAATTGAACTGAATTGAATTGAATTGAATTGAATTGAATTGAATTGAACTGAATTGAATTGAATTGAATTGAATTGAATTGAATTGAATTGAAGTGAATTGAATTGAACTGAACTGAATAAGTTGCTGTTGCTGTAAATAAGAACCGTATCAACAGGCAAATGAGAGGCAAGTGTCTGATAGCTCACCAGGCTAAGATGCAGCCCTATGTACAATAATAACAGTGCCATAAGTGATCAAGTCATACAACCATGATACATGGCCCAGTATCATTCACTTTTACAAGCACTATTATTGTACTTTATTACTAAATTATTTTGCGATTTACTGGGACTACTTGTGGTTTCCGTGGTTTATTACTGTGCTGCTGTGTTATTTTTCTCTGTCCTGCACCTGGAGCCTGGAGGAAGTAGTGCGCTGCCACACTACTTCCTCTATCTCTACCTCAGCTTTCTTTGAGAGCATTTTAATTCTCTTCAATTTTAGGCTTGCCTTTACATTGAAATTGAGCGTGTGTTCAGGAAGGTTAATTCCTCGCTATCAGAAAGCCTGAGGTCTGAACTGGATGTGTATGCCGCTCAACAATGCAATAATAATGCATTCTATATGAAGTGATTCAGTTGCAGTGCTATTTCATCCTTCTCTTCACATTATCTTTTCCCTTGTCGTCTAAAGCCAGTTTTCTTCTTCACCTCCTCTACCTCCCACACTACCTGCTCATCTCCTGCCCCCCTTTCTCGTCCAATTCCTTCTCCTCCTCCTCCCCTTGCCTCCTCCTTTGCATCCTCTCTGAGGCTTCTTCCCTCCACCTCTTACCTAACAGTCTCCTTTTAAGATTGGCCATCACCTCTGGCTTCTCAAAGTTGTTTCTCATCTGCACCAGGATGTCCATATTCTCATTCACCAGTTTCTGTAAAGGAAAAGGAAGTGATATAGAAACCAATCCCCAGTGGGAGCTGTAATGGAGAGAAGTCAGCAATGTGACAAATCCATCTGTGGGTTGGGCGCTGCAATAGCACAACTCATCACTTGAGAAGTAGGTGTCGGAGTAGGGAAGCTGTCACAGCAGCAACTTAAAATGGTCACCTGTACTGTCTGGTGACTCCAAAAACAGGTACATGTAGGTAAATGTACATGTAGTAAAACTTAGTTAGTTGTGAGTATAAGACATCCTTCTAAGTATACATAGTAGCATAGTAGCATAGTATATCCAACACTGGCTGGATCATTAAACACAATTTTCAATTTCTACATCTACATTCGAGTTACCAGAGTGAACAGAACAAGGTGTAATCTAGATCAGTGGTTTTTCACTGTGGGGTTTGGGGGTCCCAAGGGGTTCCACGGGGTCCCCAGCAAAATGAGGAATAGTTTAATTTCACTAAAATTAAATTCACTAGAATTCATCCCAATTAGAGAAAGACTATAAGACTGACTATTGTAATCATGATGTTTATCCTCCCCACAGACAATGTACAGACAATTCAATACTAAATCAACAGCAAAAGTCTTCCCACCAGATCTATATCCTCGAAATGAGTGCATAGCATCATACCTTCAGCTCGCTGACTTGAGAGGTGATGTGCCACATCAGGTTCTCACTCAGAAACTTCAAGCCGTATGGACCAATTAGCTCAGCCAGGGCCTGTAGCTCTGTTCAAACGGTGAATTTAGAGATAAAAAAAATAGGAGGAGAAGATGGATCAATAGGGCTTTAATCTCTATTCAATCCTGTACTTCTGTTATGTGGACAAACTAGACAACATGTTCCAATAAATGCAAAGACAACAATAACAGGAGCTGAATCATCTTTTCCAACAGGACGGAGAAACATAGCATAGTTTGTTCAGCAAACTGAGCCAAAGCTTGGATCCCTGTGCAAACAGAAGTACACAACAAACGTAAATTGTCGGTGAAGCTAGTTAATGAGGGACAACTGCAGCAAACCGACCTTCCTCCTCTTTCAATTCACTCTCTCAGCTTGAATATGGATGGACAAGTATGCGTGTGGCTAGAATTTCGGAGGTGGTTAATGGAAGAATGAGTGAGTCATGTTGAGGCAGGCAGGGACAGAGAGCAACCTCACAATGGGGTAAATATAGATAACGATGTGTCTATGGAGGTGGAAAGATCTCCGAGGTGCTGTGTGTGTGTACACATATGTATGTGTCGCGTAAGTGTTTGAGGTGTCGTATATGTCGTGCCTGTGTGTGTGTGTGTGTGTGTGTGAGGTTGTATGTGTGTGTGTGTGTGTGTCATGGTCTGGAGAACAGTGAACACAGCCCAGCCTAATACAATTATAAGGAGGTCAATTGTTCCTACAAGGTAGCGCGGAGGTGGAATGGGAGGCTGAGAAACAAGTGATGATGCAGGGAAGGATGAGCGGGGGAGATGGTAAGCAATGCTGAAGTTTGCATTAGGCAGGCAGTGTCAGGGCCAGAGGCAGAGCATACTGACATGACATGCAATGTGAAAGAACACACCACACACTACCACGATAACAATCTCAACACCCTCAACATCCTCCTGAGAGTATCCTTCTTCATATGGCGTCAAACTGAAACTACAAGTAGTAGCTATTAAACAAGTGAGTCATCACTTGGGTCTCAGCTGGGTCTGGGCCTGCATTCATGAAACCTCAAAGCACAGACGCACTTATCTATTACTGCTGCTTCTGATGCCTGTGTATAATTGAAATAATAAAATGGCTTCTTCTTTTCTTTTTTTTCTTTTTTTAGGTTTCAAGGGTCTGAAGGTCATGAAACTGCTCGCCAGCAGCCATACCACTGCTGCCCCTCAAAATTACCTCAGCTAGCCATTGAGATCTACACTCTGTGTGTGGGGTGATGTGTGTATATCTAGTCAGAGGTATGCAAAGAAACAAATTCACTGCATGTATGTGTGTTAGTGCCAAATAAAGTTGATTTCATCAACCAGTTCTTCTTCTTCTTCTTAAAACTAATGTCAAGATGACAAATAATGTCAAGTGTAACGAGGGGAAATTGCTTGACTAGAGCTCTCAAAACAGATTTATATTACACGTGAAGTCGACTTCTTAGTCTGAGTCATAGTTCCTAATAAAATGTTTTCCTCAGATCCCTACGAGATATGGCTTTGCACTTCCTACCACCACAGTCGAGAAGGATATATATGTTAAGCACTGCTGCCCAGTAATTACTGCACCTCCCATACAGTAAACTACAGTACAGTAATTACAGTAACATGCAACATGTGCAAAGCTGCACCAAAAGCCCTCTCAAAATTCCCAAAGTAAGAGTTGTTGCTATGGATACCGAGCTCTGGATGTCACCGAATACATCACCTGCATATTTCTAAGTAGATTTTGGACCATCACACCGTGAAAATGTCTTTTTCTACATTTCCTTATGTGTGAAAGACAGAGGTTATAAGTGAAGTCTGCAGTTCTGCTGTGACTTGCAGGGCTAACAAAGTGGATTATAGTTCAACAGGTAGTAGTGTAACACCCACAGGATGCAATCAAAGTGGTGTGTGTCTTTAACGACCATAAAATATCACTGTAGCCATGTCTTTGTTTTCTTGCATGTGTTTGGGTCTTAGTTTGCCTTACATGTGCTTTTGTTTTCATTTAGTGTGACGTTAATCTCTTCTACGTTTTGATTGTTGAGCACTTTAATTGATGGCTACCAAGTGTGAGGCGTGCCACTCCCTCATTGCTTGATTGTCTCCGTCCGTTGCAGGTGTGCTGTTTTTCTCTGTCCACGTAAGAGCCCGGGGTGTGGCGAACCAGGAGCAGGCATTCGGGATTTGGCTCAGCACGGAGGAAGACGTTCAAACTCAGAATACGGTTTTAACCTAGTGATCACTTTTAATTGCAATTCCTGTTGTACATCAGTCCAGTCAATCAGTAAGCCTTTTTATTGAGGATGCCGCTGCGACTGTAACCAGCTGGCTTTTAATCACAATTGCAGTAGTGATGTTAAAATAAGTTACGTCTGATCCGTGCTGTCCCAAAACTATCTTAATTCACCGGTACTTTTAGTCCAGAGATGCATCTCTTTTAGTGACAGTCTGCAGGCATTTTAACTAGAGGTTTTTAGTCTTTGATCACATTTGTATTATGGTAGAGTCAACTCTATTTTCGTGTGTTTTCCTTTTATATTTTCTGTTGACCTCCTTTTAACATAGTACAATTGTTTGTATCATCCTATTGGTAATAAATACCTTTCCTTCTATTTCGTACTGTTTTCAATTGATGTTTGGCAACACAGGACTCACCACCTTCCTGGGAACCTGGGTGCACTATATTAATTACATCTTACTGTAATTTGGCAACAGTGTCACTGCCTCAAATAGCCATCGGTTACAGCAGCACTTATGCATTTGTTAACAGAGCGGCGCGTGTGTCTCCAGTTGTAATGGGTCTTTGTGATTACATTTCACACAAGTGACACATCTGCTCGTGTGCCAGCAGCATATTAAGTTAATGGAACAGGGCTGACCTGATATGTCAGAGTACTCCTCTGCTCTGAAGCTTGGCGCGTTCTCACTAGCCTGGTTGATGAAGCAGTGCATGGTAGGGCAGTGAACAATGAAGGCGCTGCTGGCCTGACGCAAGAGACCCTCCAAGTACCTGAGGATAAAAAAAAAAAAAGTGTAATGAGAGAGTGTGTGTGTGTGGTTAAGGTGCTACATGCATGTGTGCATCTATAGGAGTCTCTGTGTGAGCATGCTCTATGTGTGACGGCAATCCTATGGGAAAGTGCATGCAGACCCCTTTGGATGTATGTAGCATGGATGTAACTCTACAGTATATCATCATATATACACACACACCAGTTGGTGTAGAGGGTTGTAATTGTCTGCCCTCCCTGGGAGTCCAGAGGCTGGGTCTGCTGCAGCAGGACGTTCTTCACCAGCCGGGTGACGTCCATGCTGATGTAGCTTGACAGGGTGTGCAGGCTGCCTATGTAGGACTTTACCGCCGCCAGGAGGTCTGAGGGCCGCGCTATCTCCTGGGTGGTCTGGTTGTAACGGGCCATTCTCACGATGATCCTGGACACATTTAACCCACGTCACTGATGATTGGGGTGGACAGACAGGGGGCTTTCAACAGGCTAAACGAGCCATGGTGGCATGACAGCACTCTCATTAGTTCAGCACTGCTCCAGGGCCTTGCAGTGTTTTTTTTTTTTCCTCTGGGACCTACCTTCTGTCTCTCTCTCTCGCTAACTGTATTTACAATTGTGGCCAAGGAAGGACCAAGTTTGCTGCCACTCGAGGGCCCTAATTCTAGGGTGACAGGGGAGATAATCATCAGCTAAGACACGGAGACTAAGCAGAGCATATACAAGGAAACATTAGGTTGCCCTGGTACCAGGCTCTAATCTAAACATCAGTTAGGTCTGAGATGACACAGGGCAATGGAGTCACATGATAGATAGCTTCTCAGATTCAAAGTGACTGCAACATAGCCTGACATTGAGCTATCAGATACTCAAGCTGAGTTGAGTATAGTGATGGTAAAGAGACATTTCACGAGTAGACAAGTTCCAAATGATCTTCCAGTGGTCTGGAGAAAAAAAAAACACATCATGAAAATACATGAAAATCTGGAGAAAGGTTTTTATGCTGCCTGCAACTTGTGAATACATCTCTGAGCTGCTTTTGAGTGTTCCCGATGCCCTATCACATTCTGGTTAGAGTGATTTGATTTTTCATATTGTTAAACATAAGGGAGATTTCTGCATACGTATGCAAGCCTTCAGTAGCACAATAGTCAACTGTATAAAAGATAGTAAAGTGATGCTGATGCATTTACAGTGGTCCAATAGGTGCTATTGTATGGAGGACAGAAATGGCCATAATTACAAATAAATACATCTTTGAGTAAAGGTTTTTAATAAAGATAAACAAATAAAATGCATAGAAATCCATATATAAACATATAAATAAATAACAGTGAGCAAAAATTAATAATTATTGAGTAAGAATGTATTGACAAGAAAAAAATTATGTATATAATTTATTTCCACATTTATTTATTTCTCTGTTTATTTCTGTATTGCTCCCTACTATGACGATGAGGCGGTGTCAATCAAACACATGTGGGTGGTGTTTAACACATCGGTTGGTCGTTGTCATGGTATATTGCTCGATTGGATTTGCCTAGGTCAGTAATGGGGCCAAGGTGGACTAGAAGTGGGACCAATATGATCAATCATCATTTAGTTGCTGTGATGATGAATGTTTCGATATCCAATTAAGAGACAACGATGCTTCCCTTGATTACCTGCTTTTCTGTGTAGAGACGATGATCAATAACTTCAGTCCCCTTGCGACCCCTTAGTTCTTGGGAATTTGGAAGAGGTTTTAACTGAGCCTCATCTCATACACAGAAGATGTGGTTAGACGCCCCTGGCATCCAGTTCCCATGAGCACAACCCAGCCAACATGTCCATGTAGGCCCCACATGGGTTAGTGATGGGCCCATATAAATTTGTCCATGGGCTCCATATAGGCCCTGTGTGTGTTTTCCTAGGTCCCACACACAACCCATCAAAAAGCCCACTCGAAGCTCACACCCAGATGAAACCCATATAACCCATGTAAAACTCATGTGGGCCCCACATAGACATGTTGGCTGGGAGCTGACCCTTACTTATTAACTCGCAGGACAGTTTCAGGACACTACGCCGTTAGTTGGAGTCAGTGAACTCCTATTAGATTGCTGCGCCTGAATGTTGGACACCACGCTCACTGAAATATCTTATGGAGCAGGAAATAAATAAATAATTGATTAGCGAAATAAATGAATAAGGAAATGTATTTATTATTTCTAATGTTTTACTCACTATATTGAATTATTTTTATTACTTTTTATTGCTTTTATTTGTTGATTTATTTATTGACAGATTACTCTGCATGTTATTTTATACATTTATTTTTGGGATTTGGGATCCTCCATACTATTGTACAGCAGATTTTCTGTCTATAATTATGGCTGACAGTACTTTTCCCATTATTTTAGATCCTTTAAGACTCACTATGTTATCCACATTTATTCAATCCCATTTAATAATCCCCCCTATGCCTGTTCATTATAACCTACTCAGACAGGCGCATCTCCAGATGAGAAAGCAGGAACTCTGTGGGAACGACAATGTGGTCGAAGACAATGACATCACTGCAGAGATTGAAGGAGGAGCACAGCTCGGTCAGGGTCAGATGCATCTTGTCCATACTGAGAGTAGGGAGAGGAGGAGAGGGTGAGGGGGAGAGACAGAGGATGCAAGTCTTTAGGAACTGGGAATAAATATTTTGACAATGACTGTATTATGGATGTGCTTTTCTCAGACAAGTAAGGTCATAAACATGTTGAGGCACAGGGGAGGAAGACTAAGAGACAGGAGAGAGACAGCATTACAACTCTTAATTAAGGGGTTGTGTAACTGTGGCTATATACAGAATATGAGCAAAATAATGAAACACCAACAGCAAATCGTCCCTTAGTAACAGGGTGTCTCTAATAGGGCGAGGTGGTTGATTCTGGCCCTAGAAGGAACTTGTGATTTACCGTAGCGCTGCGATATTATTACGGCGGAGGGGAAACGCTGTCTCAGACGACGTTCAAGAGCAACTGCGCCTTCTAGACGACTGTCATCCTGGAAGACGCGGCTGCCATCAGGCAAGAAATGTGTCATGGGTTGAAGGAGATTACTCACAAACGACGACTAATGTCAGGAAATGCACCCAGAACCCTACACTGTGGGGTGTTTATTTCATTTTGACCTGAACAAGCAGTGGTGATTACGCAGCATGTGTCCAGAAATAAGGAGTGAATTTGATTTACTGTATATTAGGTGGTATATTGTCTGGATCCAGTGAGTGATTTGTTAACCATGCCCACGTTTTTTGCTAATTCAGTGTGGGTACCAGCTCTACTGTCTCAGAAGTATAAACCAGCAGGGAGAGTGGAAGTAAGCAGAGAAGAAGAGATTGCGATAGATTAAGGAA